>VDFB02256005.1:0-72346 GCA_007258455.2 Sequoia sempervirens
TATGTACCCTCATGTATGCATTCCTTGATGCATATAGTCCATCATCACCATGCATGTGTGTATGCATACACATATCCCATATTCTCCACATATCAATTCAAGCATGGTAACAAGAAGGAAATCATAAGCTCATCAAACAATCATCACATAACGATGCACACAATAGTAAACTAGACCTTTACTAGAGTAGACATAACAACTAAGGATGACTTACCAACTTCCCGACTCAATTATTCTAATTGTGGTGTGTGTGTAAGCTCAAATAGGTTATAATACTGGATACCCTACCAAGACCCTCTCCTAAGTGATACTTCCCCTCTTCCTGGACGAATTGAACTTGTACCTGCAAACACTAACATATGCACATGACAGTCAGTTGTTCACAAAATATGTAATGAACTCATTACATCTCCAAAGTTAGAATATCAACACAATATTCTTCCATTCATATAAGTGCATTGTTTCATATAACATTAAATGAGATGAAATTCATTCATAAGGTAGCGATAAAAAAGTGCACACACAATTTATTCATACACTGAATTCACATTATATTCATATTTTACCCTACATAGTAATATTAAATAGTAATTACACAACTGGGGTGTAAAATCTAGCATGTCACTATGTAGGAATGGTGTCTTCACATCCATTTGTTCTATTTGTAAGTTAAATGTTGTTTCTATAGATAACAAGAACTTTATAAATTTGAGTTTAAAAATTGGGGAAAAAATCACCAAAACATATACCCATAGTTTAGGAAAATCATTTTACAACCAATATTATTGTGTACTTTTTAATAAGCTCTCTTTTATACATTGTCAAATAAACATATCTTCCTCTTAAACACTCATTTGCATTCAATAAAATTTCTTCCTCTTGAAAATGATACTAGTCTCATGTGTCATTATTATTTAATTTAGCCATTTCCTCATTTATATCCACTCTTTAGGACTCATAATCACCTATATCCATCACATATTTCACAATTATAGGCTAGTCAATATTAGTAATAAAAAAATACATCTTTGATTAGGAGTATACATGTTTGGTTGTTGTATTAATTGAGTGGAGCTCCTCAATATTAGAGGTGGAGGTTCCACCTCCTCTTCTAAACTATCAGTACTTTTTGATCTCTTCTCCTCTCTGGCTCCTTATTGATCTTTTGGTTCAGCCTTCTTGTTCTTTCGGGTTAGTTGACCCATGTTTTTCTTCCCATCCTCTTTTAACTATATAACACTATGGAAGAAGGGTTAATCTCTCTAAAAATAATACTTTGACTGTACAAAACTCTATCATCCATAGGTTCCTAAACCTTGTACCATTTCACAATAACAACATAACCAATGAAGATATATTTCACTACCTTTTCTCCAAATTTGACCACTTATATCTAGCCACATTTGATTATGGCTCACAACTAAAAGCATGAATATGATGTATTGAGAGGTTTTTTTCTTGTACATGCCTCCATGGGGGTCTTGTTAACAAGGGCTATTGTAGGATACCTTTAACTAGGTAGCAATTTGTAGAAACCACTTTTACTCCTAGCCAAATCCTATAAGAATACGCATATTCCTCTCCATCAATCTCATCTTCATTATTACTACAACTATTCTATTGAGGGGTATACATATTTATTTTATCTCTCTCAATTCTATTCTCTTTATAAAATTTATGGAAAAAAAGCTCAGTGTCATTGTCAAACCTCAAAACCTTAATATTCATAGTAATCTATTTTGTTTAAAGAGCCTAAACTCTTTAAACTAATGAAATACTTTAGATTTAATCTTAAGAAATTACACCCATATCCTTCTAGAATAATTATCTATAAAACATGTACATAGTACAAAGACTTAGAAATCAAAGGACCATTAAGAAGATCAAATACATCTAAATGAAATAAATCAAGGACCTGGAATATTTTTTAGAACTAGAATATAATTAAACATGTTTCTACTTTCCATGTACACATTGTTAAAAAAAAATAAATTCCAAAGTACAATCATTCATCCCCTCAACAATCTTTTTACTTTTTAGGCTCCTTACACCCTTCTCACCTATATGGCCTATTCTTTACTTTCATAACATTATTTTCTATAACCCAACACAATTTAAAAAGAAGAGGTTTCCAAATCCCTAATATGTGTTTTATGCAAAAAAGAGGAGGAAACGATGTCACACATGCTTCTTCATTGTATTTTCTCTAAGGAAATTTGGGGTCTAGCTCTACAAAAATTGGGAATCAGTTAGAATGTGAATGAAATTCTAAATGGATTTATTAATTGGACTTTTCCTTACACTCACCCCTTGGTTAGGGAGCTATTGATTTAGATTCCTCCTCATATATGTTGGGGCATATGCAAAGAAAAGAACGCTAAGGAGGTGTTTAGGCCTTTCTCTAAGTTGCTTGTGGAAAATATATGTATTAGAAATTAGAAAATTTTGAGTTCCCCCCCAAAACCTATGGAAATTATTATTGGTAATAGGTGGGAACTACCCTTTGACCCCTCTAGAAATGAAAACTCTAGAAATATAGCTTATCAAAATACTAAATGGAAACCTTCTCCAGTGGATTGGGGAAAGGTAAATTTTTATAGGGCTGCTAAAGGTAACCCATGTCACACAAGTGGTGGAGGTATTATCAGATATCCTAGTGGTGAAGTCATTGTGGGTTCTTCAAGGGAATTAGGGATGCAAACTAGCAATGTGGTTGAAGTGATGGTTGTGTTATGGGGGGCTAAAATTTCCCTCTCATTGGGGATAAAATACTATAGATTAAAGGTGATTCCAAAATCATAATAGAATTTGTGGAGGGGAAGGTTAGGATGGGATGGGCTATAATTGATTATCTATGACATCTAAAATCTTCAATTAGGCTTTAATAATTGCTAGAATTGTGAAAAAACATAAACCATGAGCCACAAGATCAAACAAAAAAGAAAGACACCTTCCACGCAAGAGATCTACAAACAAAGATATGCTATATTCCTCAACAAGAAAAAGCTACAGAAGAAAGAGACTATCAAAAAGATATGAAAGCTTGAGAGATAATTACAATGAGGTTTGAGTGCTATATAGGAGAAAAACCCTAAAAGCATAAAAACACTGCTAAGTTTATCTTAAGTGCATGAGAATAAATTAGACTAATAATCAATTAAAGAGTAATTAATTATTAGCTAATGCATGATTACTCTAACACCCCCTTAAGATGAACTTAGGGAGTAGCTAAAAACCTTAAAAAGAATGCATGATGGGTCCCGACAAATAAGACCTGGTGAGGTACCCATGTACAAACAAAAGATCTCTCACAATTGGAGAAAAGAAGAAAACCACAGTGGAAAATCCTCTCCAAAAGAGAGAAAGGTGAATGAAGGATTGAAAAACCTCCAAATCAAGGTGTGAAGGACTGAGAAGCCTCCAACCAAACAATGTCTTGAAAAAGAGGAACATGTAAAACATCACAGAAGCACAAAGATGTAGATTATTGCCAAATGATGACTGATCTAGTACTGAAATGAAGAACCTCCTTTGAAACTAATGATGATCAAGATCAAGATAACATGAATCTACATGTGTTCCCCAATGGCACTACTTGAATCAGATGGCAAACAATATATGAAAAACATTTAGAAATCGAAGATACAAATTCCAATATCAAGGAGACTATACTGCATGAGTGCCCCCAACGACACTACTTGAATTAGATGGAAAACAAAGGAGAACATCTAGAAGTCAAAGATATAGGTGGTACATGAATCTACATGATTGACCCCAATGACACTACTCACCATGCAAGATGCAAGTTAAAAATATAGGTGCCAATAGTATGAAGAATTGATGAAAAGGGAGACTCTCTCTTTCAAATATGATTACAAACACACAAAATATGCTATGCAAGAAGGTTGTAAATACATATAAAGAACTGAAAATGAAAAAGAAATTTGAAACTTTATTTCATTAAAATATGCAAATGGTTTACATCAAAATGAAGCTAATGGGCTCCTCTTCAATCCTACATGCAACACCTGCAACAAATATGTCTTCAATAATTTGGTAGCATTTTAGAAGCATCTAGGTATGCAAACTTAACTTCTCCAAATATCCCCCTCTCCAAATGAAAAGGAATCAATAAATAGAGAAAACACTTAGAGAAAACCATCCATGGTTTCACAAAACAACTTGATAGAACCACCTTGAAAATACCATGCCCAACTTGGAGAGTTGCAAAAAATATTTGAATATAAATGAATTCCAATGCATGTCAGCCTTCTCATGGGTGCCTAAACTCTGACCAATCAAATTTGGATGGTTATGACATCTTACAGCCTCTTACGGATTCCTTACAGTCTTGTCGCTTACAACTTTGCATGCAATGACATGGAAGAATCTTTGCAGCCCACCTTATGATAGTTTATGAAACTTGTACATGCAAAACATGCCAAACCACTAAAAGAAAAAACTATTTGTCCTCATCCTAAAGTGGATGCCCAAATGGAATATTCCCCCACTAGATGCTTTTACACTTTATCGGGACTGATTTCCCATCAAATTTACATTGTTGCAAATTAAAATATTATTCTCCTAACCCCTAAGCCCTTATTGAAAATGAACAAAATAAAGTAATAATATTTTTGGTGATACAAGATTGCTAGTACCCCTAGATGCTCCTACATCAAGAACATTGATCATGAGAGAGACAATAATCTGCATGAGTGTCCCAAATGACACTACTCGAATCAGATGGAAAACAAAGGAAAACTTCTAGAACTCAAATATACAAACGACACATGAATCTGTATGAGTGACCAAAAATGACACTACTCAACATACACGATGCAAGTTGAAAATAAAGGTACCCAGTAGTCTCTAATCAAATGAAAATAAAATGTCTCCTCCAGAAATAGGAATGTAAGAATGTCCATATGGTAAATGATCCAACTCACTAAAATTCAAGTAACCAATCATTGATGTACACTACATTTGAAAGTACATAGAAACAACAACTAGATACATAGATCACTCAAATGCGAAACAAAGGAAGAATTAGCACCAACAGTAGAAACCTCCCCCCCCATAATGTTGAAAATGGAGAGCCATGAAAAGAAAACTAAAACTATGTGAAACCAAGAAGTGCATGCAAGAGAAACAACCTGCAAATAAAAGGGTGTGCAAACTAAGACACAAATGCATGAGGCAAGAATCACTAGACTCATTATTGCCATGGAAATGACATTGACTTGACAAAGGTGTGATGGAAAGCCAAAGCCAAACATCAACCCCCCATGCAACTTTATATCATAGTGTGAATACAAAAGGCATAACATGATGTGCAAAATCCCTAAAAATTATACACCAAAATGACACTTTATCTCAGTATGTCTACAAAAGAGAATGTGCATGAAAAATATGTCTACAATGCTCAAATAGGAAAAAATGATGGAAATACATATAGAACAACAAAAAATAAGTCATCCCACTCAAACAAAAAGTTTCCAGGAGGTAAACCATCTAAGTATTTCACTAGAGTGTAAAAACACATACACCTAAATAAAATATACTTGAAGAGAAATCTGGAAAAATTGCATGGATGGAACTAAAGGGCTCTAATGGAACTAAAGGGCTCTAAAAGATGGTTCCAATGCCACTATAAGAATCGTGAAAAATAGAGAAACTTGTCAAAAGTTACAAGCTTGGGACTGAAATTAGCACCTCTAACTTCAACAGACTATAGAATGCACCAGCAACAAAACCATGTGATGAAACCCACACCACTCGAAAGTTGGCGAAACCAGCTTTTTGATGATAGCTTGTTTGCCAAAAAATGACATCGTACACCCAAGTTATGGCCAAAAGAAAAAAAAGACTTGATTTAGGGCAAAAGAGGGTCTTGAAAGGGCCAAGTAACCAATCCATACGGATGATGTCATGCTGATGTTAGCATTTGCACAGATGATGTCATGCTAATGTCAGCACGACGTCAACAAATATTTCAAGGAATATTCTATAGTTGTCAAAAAATTCCATAAAACTTTACCAAGAAAATTGTGAGACATGGGAAAATTAATCCCACCGCTCGAATTTTTTGAAATCGTCGGTGCTTCGTAGTGGCCAAGAAATAAAAGAACCTCTTGGATTTTGGAGGCTACCAAGTATAAGGAAATTCACTGGTGAGTTGGAATTCAGCCAAGCGGCAAAGAAAAACCCGCTAACAAGGAAGAACTCGTTCGGACGATAAGGAAAGAGGCAACCAGTGGCCTTTTGGAGTGCTAGTAGGGTACGGGTGGGGCCCATAGGCCTACCATGGTAGGTACCTATGGTACCCTCCCTCCATAAATGTGCCTCCCTTGTTAAATCCGCCAGCCAAAAAAAACTTTTAACCTACCTTTTAAAACCAACAATTTTTAATATTTGCTTTTACAATTTAAAAATATATATATATCGACCCCTCCTAAATTTTTCTACCTTTTTTTAAAAAAAATCAATTTTTCGTGCCCTGGGGGCATCCATACGACCCTTGGGGCAAAAAAAAAATTACCTTAGAAGCTCCCGACAGCCAAATTGGACAAATTTATAGTCAAAATTCATGAAATTGGCCTCCTTAATGCAACAACGAGGTCCCTTTCGTACCAAAATGCATTGAAAATGTAGCTACTCTTTGAATCTTGAAAAAAAAAAACCACTTCAAACCCTCATAGACCTGACCTCAATAGTCAAAATTAGGCCAAAGAGAAGGTAAATTTGACTTTCTCAATGACTCTGAATCCAATGGTGAGGTCCTTTCTAGACCCAGATGCACCAAAATTCACCTAGCTCCAAAATTTGCAAAAAAATAAAATGGGATTCAGATCTTAAGCCTGTAACCTTTGAAGAAAAAAACCCAATAAATCAAGAAGGGGTTTGTTGAATCGAGGCTGTAATACCATGTTAGAATTGTGAAAAACCACAAAACCATGAGCCATAGGATCAAGCAACAAACAAAGAAACCTTCCACACAAGAGATCTGCAATCAATATATACAATATTCTTCAACAAGAAAAAGCTACAAAAGCAAGAGACTATCAAAAAGATATGAAAGCTCGAGAGATAATTACAATGAGGGTTGAGTGCTATATAGGAGAAAAAACCTAAAACCCTAAAAGCACTCCTAAGTTTAGCTTAAGTGCATGCGAATAAATTAGACTAATAATCAATTAAAGAGTAATTAATTATTAGCTAATGCATGATTACTCTAAAATAATTATGTGTTTTTTCATATTTATAGGGAAGGAAACAATATTGTTAATGCTTTGGATATAACGGGAATAAATTCCAATTCCCTACGATGTTGGAGAGACAAAGTAAGTCTCCTAAAGAATATAAGAAGCCTTCTTTTTAAGGAGCAACAAAATATCACTCTTCCTATTGATGAAGATTATTAGAAGAAATCATGTCAGTGAATATATAATTTTATATATTATTTTTTATAACTCTTGGTTAAATCCCCATCTTTTGGATTCGTGGGGTTTATGAAAAAAGAAGTTGGATTAAGTGAAGATGGAGTTATAATGGATAAAGGTTAATGGATTATATTTGATCATAAGACTATTGATATTATTTGATTATAATCGATTGGTGTTAGAAGTGATATGGACTAAATATGATGAGGTGTAATGAATCAGTTGAGAGTCACAGGAAAAGTTATGATTGATTAGCGCTTGATGTGTGAGGAAGGGATTCCCCATTGTAGGGATTTTTCTATTATTCTAAATAACAATTATACATCTAAGGCTCTATTTCAAATAATTCAATTTAATCCTTTGGATAGGACTAGTGGCATAGGTTTTATAATAAACCTGTATGGGAAAGAATTGAGGAGGATTATGATTTTGAGCAAGTTGATGTATTCCATAATCTTCAGATGTTGAGTAATCTCTAGCACATATCCTCAATTTATATACATCAATTATGTTCAATTATCTTTTATGATGATAATTATACTCAGATCTAGAAATTTCTAATTCAATTTGATAAACCTTGCTATATTTTTTCTTTCATGTTTCACATATTCTTTTGTAACTTTTTGCTAAAATTTTTCCACCCAAGTACTTGTACTCTAGGTGGAGAAAGAGTGAGAATGGAGTTGAGCTCCTGTGAGGAATTTTAAAATGACCCTCTAATGTGACATATTTACATGGAAGGGGGATTGTTCGATTTATTGAATGTCTCAATGGGCATGATGAGAGTCTATCTTGTCAATTCACAAGCACCTACAATAAATTCTAGGTTAAAATGTTTGAAGTCAATGAGGAAATTATAGCCTAGGCTACTAGCTTATCTTGCAAAGGCCAAAAGCACAAGAGGCATGACAAAGTGCCTGACATGAAAAGCATGGATCTATTTTTCAAAAAGGGGAAGTATTTGGTGAAGTTGCATGTGGAGTTTGATAGAGCTAAGCTCTCACAACATTGTGACAAGGCATGCTTCCTTTTTATGAAGTATATAACACTTGAAATACAATTCAAATTCTTTTATTTATATCATCTTCCTTTCCTTAATAGTTTTAGGAATAAGATCATTATAAGATTTCATTTTTACTTGTTATCCTCACTTGATTATTTAGTTAAGGAAGCCTTGGATGTGTCTTCAAAAACACTAAAACAACCTACCATCTTGCTCCATCAAGGGATCGTTTGCAAGCTCTACCACTTCCATCTGGCCTTATGTCTACCTAAACCTATTAGGAATTGTATCATAAATGAATCCCCATTATATAGCTTTCCTACTAAGGATATTGTTGACTCTTCTATTGAGAAATTAAACTAAGACATCATCTAGTAAAGGGAAGAACAAAACTATAAGTTCTAATAATATCATCCCCCCTGAATGAGTCTAAATCTTCCACTCCTCAATATAAATCCCTAAAACTGCCCGCATCTCCACTCAAAATATTGTTGTGGTGAGTTTATGTGACCTGAAGAATAACCCCATCAAGAGCTCAAGTAAAAAGGAAACACTAGGGCCAAAGACCCCATATGTAAATAAGAGAAAGAAAACCTCGGTTAAATTTTTTTATCAAGGAATCCAATTTTGATGGGGAGAAGAAGGATGAAAATACTAATGTTGTAAGAAGGGAAGATGTTAAAAGTGTTCCTAAAATTGTAAAGGAGATGGACAACCCTAATCTAAGTGTTAGGGAATCTCAAAAATTCGTCAGTAGCTCGACCTCTAACTTTAGTGTAGATGAAATTTCTAGTGACTTGATGGGGAGGGAGGAGAATTATGAAGAAAAAAATAATAAGGATGATGAAGAGGAGGAGGTGGATGTAGATAATGAGGTCTTGAGCTTGTTCCCTGAGTTGAATGTAATGTTGTTGGACTTCAAGGACTTGGATACCACCCTTGCTAAGCAAAATAACCAAGATATTTTCCCAAAGTGCATGCAAATTGTGGAGGATTTTTCTACTTTTAAGACTCATGTTGATGACCTTGAAGGGAAGTTGAGAGTTACTTCTCTCTTTAACCTAAAAGGCATACACCATTTGATGGCCACCCTAGGTTCTTTGGTAAAAGAAGAATTTAAAATATATGAAAGCAACAAGGGAGCAAGCACCAATTCTAATAATTGGGATCTATTTAAATTCCTTAAGGATGATTGGGAGAAAATATTTAACTAACCTGGTGCTCTCTCAGTTTATGTTTATTTTATGTTTTAAATCTTTGTACTCTATTGTTTCTTTGTTGTTATAGTGTTATCTCTGGCATATGGCCTTTGTGTTCTTTTTATCTTTATTGTTGGTTTTTTCTATATTATTTCCCTCAAGGCCTTTAGTGCAAAGGGTTTAGCACCCTAAATTGTTGCTTATATTATCAAAAATATTATTTTCTCAACAAATAACTTTCTCTTTAAGTAAATATTTTACTAAATTTCCTAAAAAGAACAAGCATAAGAAGTAAGCACAACACTCCTTTTTATTTCTATTTTTGATGGTGAAGGTGTAATTTTTTTAGATATCTTCACTATAAGAATAAAATAACTATTATATTATATAATACACGCATCTTGTTGAAACAAAGTGTCCGCACATGAACACCCTTAGTGGGAACCATAGATATTCATACCATATTACATCCTCCAATAGAGAAACAAATTACATCATTGAGTTTGCTAAATAATAATAGGTTTCATGCCAAACTAGGGATGTCCAAGACCTATTGACCCAATTCACTCATCCATAAATGAATTGAATCCAAATTTTGCCACATCCAACTATGCTTGAATGAGAATCATCACCAAGGTATACCTTACCACCATAATATTCTTTATATTTTGAAAACCACCCTTGATTCAAGGTCATATGGAAGGAATCTCTAGAGTTAATTAGCCACCCATCTTTCAATACATAAGTTTCCAAGGAAATGACAAAGGAATTTGCATCATCTTGAGAATAATTTTTAGACTCATCATTTCAATAATTTTTATTTATCTTCTCCTCTTTGTAACTTCATGGAAGTGCCCAGTCTTTCCATAGTTCTAAAACTTATCCTTAGGCTTTATAAGAGATTTAAATATCCCATGGGTTTTTTATCTAGATTTTTCTTTCTTCTTGCCTTTATAATTTTATCTTCAACGAATAACTAGGGTCTTATTAATACATTCAAAATATTTTTACGAGATATCCTTTAAAAAAAAAGTAGCCACTATCTCATCTCATTTGAGTTTGAAGGAAATTCTCTTGATTAACATCACTATCTGATCCCATGAGTTTGGAAAAGAACATAGAGTTTTCATACAATGATCATATTCAATTATCCTAGACACATAGTACTTGAGGTGATAAAGCTTTGATACCAAATGAAAGGAAGCAAAGGTACAAAATGTTAAAAAATAATGCATCAATGCCTAGTTCATTTAATCCATTTCCTGCGTAACCCCATGAGATAAAAGTATGCATGCAAGCTTACATAATAACTATAATGCATGGATAAAAATAGACAAGCCACAATATAACACAAGATATACCCTAAGAAAACCCTCAATAGGGAAAAACCCAACCTCCAAAAGCATCCATACTACATCTATTATTTAGCAATAAAATAATGTATGCAGTTACAAAGTTACGATGAATACTTCTAAAGCATCAAGCCTCTCCAATGCATCCTCCATGTGTCCAAACATGAAACCACACATCCCATGCCATGATTCACATATGCACTCCTCAGAAAGACTCAATAATGATAGCCCACTCACCAAGCCAACCTTAACCACTAAACATATGTTTGCTTTTATAGATACAAGCTCACACAAATACAACCAAGTGGTAAGATCAAACCAGGTGAACACAAAATTATTGACCCCTCATTTAATATTGGGTACTAAGTTTTCACTTTATTGAATATTTCCCCATTATTCAATTATTATTTTATGTCTCCCACACATAAAATAATAATCCAATGTTATAATACTTTACAAGTGGGCCCAAATAATTATCTAATGTGGCTAAAAAAAACTCATAGGTGCACCACACTTAAATAATTATTTAATTATAACATTAAAATATATCAATATTATACAATAGTGTACAACACCATATCCTAACCTTCTCCCACTTGTTGTATATATTGCATAAGTGTCAATCAATGAAATACATCATCATATCCATACATGAAACCATGAATCACCAAGTGACACCATCTCAAGCAAGAACTCCTCTCATCCTCCAATGTGACACCTATGGAAGAAAAGGAAAATGCCAATGTGAAGATGCACCAATCCATGGACACAAGCATAAAATACAAAGGGTAACATATGCTCTAACCAAGCTTTTTTCAAAGGTAAAAACCAACACAATAGAAAATAACATCCACAACACATGATAATACATCCAACCATTCATACTTCCAAGCTATCAACAACATCATTAAACTCACACTAACATATGTGTAACCCATAAACCGCTATCACAAGCACCCTGTATCAAACCTATCAATGAAGAACATGCATATCCTTGAACTCCCACTACATGGGTAATGTCAAATATGAAAATGATCAAGGGCATATCAATTCTACCAATCAACACTAAACCAAGGTGTGATAAATGATCAAAACATGAAGTACCAAGGAAAAACACAAAGATCCACCCATGCAACCCAAGTAGTTGTAAACTCTCTCATAACATGTCAACATATGTTAGGATAGGTGACATTATAATTTCTATCCTAAGTTGATAAGTATGTGTCTCCATGTTCTTTGGAAAGTGTTCTAGAGGACATGAGGGGAACAATATTTATTATTTATTTTCTTATGAAAATTTGTAATTGCATTTATAGAGGTGGACCCACTATAGTGATGGTTACAAAGCATCCCGAGAGAATATTCCTTTTGGGCATCCAAATTCTGGGTGGGGAACTCCTAGAAGTGCATGTTCTTGCATGTTATTTACATGGTATCCTAGGTTGGGTGCCCAAACTTGCATGTTTTTGGTTTGAGCCATTGGAGCCATCAGAGAGTAATGGAGCACTTGATATTGACTGATTTTCATTGGCTATGAGTTAGGCACTCATGTGAAGGCCATGTGAGCATTTAATATTTTTCACCATGTTTTTGGGTTTTCCACTAAGGGGGTGTGGGTTTTTCCAAGTGGTATTGCTTGTTATTTTTGGATACCATATGTGGTATTCCCTCCGAAAAACTTCTATATATTAGAGCATTGAGATGGTGGCTTCATAAGTTTTTCTGCAGGTTGTTAGAGTAGTGAAGTGCTACTAAGATTTAGAGAGTATTATTGTATTGTTGTACTTCCTTGAAGGTTTATATAAACATTGCATCTCTTTGGGTGTGGATTTTTCCCCATAATGGTTTCTCCATGTATATCTTGTGTCACTTGTGATTCTCAACTTATGGTATTGTTAATTTTATTTCATGTTACAATTGCTAATCACATAATTGGTAATCTTACATATGTATTTCAGATTTGTAACCACATCTTTAAGTTCATATTTCTACAAGTTTCACCTTGAATTTCTAACATTTGGTATCAGAGCTAATGGTTCTGTTCAGAGAGGGACACCTTCCTCTTAAGTGTTGAAGTTTTTTTTGTTGCAATAAGAGCTTGTTCATTATGGGTTTTGCATATTTGTGAAGAATATTGAAAACCATGGCTTCTACCTCCTGTCTAGTTATTGATAAATTCAATGGCATTGGTTATGAGATGTGGAAGTTGGAGATGGAGGATCTCCTTGAAGAGGGATCAGTGGTTGATAGTTTCAAATGAAAAGAAACCATAATCAACATTTGATGAAGACTACAAGAAAATAGACAAGAAGGAATGAGGAACAATTCAGTTGTGTCTTACAAATTTTTTCATCCTGAATGTTTCAGAAGAATTTATCGCATACTAGTTGTGGTGGAGGGTAGGTCAAATTTACCAAACTAAAAGTTTAACAAATAACTTGTATCTCAAAAGATGTTTTTATTCTTTGAAAATTAAGGATCATGATTCTATTGTAGAACATTTAAATGTTTTAATATGATTATAAGTCAGCTTATATCTATAGATGTTAAGATAGAAGAAGAAAATAAATGTATTTTGTTTCCTTTCTCTTTACCCAAATCTTGGGAAAATCTAATTGTTGCCATAAGTGGTGGTGGTACAAAACCGAAGATGGATAGTCTTATTGATATACTTATTTCAAAAGATATGAGGAGAAATTCCATGAATGTGGGCTCCCAAGATGCCCTGCATGTGTGAGGAAGGTCCAAAGAAAAAGGAGGGCCTAAAGGGGATAAAAAGAGAGACAAGTCTAAAGAATGTTCTAATATCCCTGAGAAGAGCAAAGTAAAGTGTTGGAATTATGGTAAGAGAGGACATGCAAAGGAGTAGAGAAACAAGAAAAAGAGTTCAAATACTTCCTTAGAAAATTCCTCAAAAGATGGTGATTCTGATGCTTTTTTTATTTTTTCTAACACTATTAGTGATGATGCTTGGCTTATTAATTTAGGTTGATCCTACCATATGACTCCTCACAAGGAGTGGTTTACTTCATATTCAACTTATGATGGGGGGAAATTTTTCCTTGGTGATAACATTATGAAGAAGATTGTTGGTAAGGGAAAGGTAAAGTTGTGTTTTAGTGATGGAAGGGTTAAAACCATTAATGATATTTTGCATATTCGAGGACTTGCGAGAAATTTAGTTTTAGTATCCAAGTTGAATGATTCTAGAATGCATGCGATATTTAACAAGTCTAGTTACAGGTTGGTAAGAGGGAGTTTGATGATTGCTAAAGGATCTTAGATAGGGACTTTTTAAAGTCTTAATGCCTCCACTTTTTGTAACTCTGCTAATGTAACTAGCACTAAAAATGCATGTATATTTTGGCACCATAGATTAGGTCACATAAGTCAAAAGGGTCTTAAGACCATTTTGAATGAAAATTTGGTTGATGATATTTCTAATTATTTTGTTGGAAAAAATGATTTTTGTGAGCATTGTGTGTTTGGTAAACAGAATAGATCATAATTTCCTAATGGAACTAATAAAGCTAAGAAATTTTTATAGATTATTCATTTAGATGTGTTTGGACCATGGATTTTGACTCTTTTGGAAAATATCATTATTATATTACTTTCATTGATGATGTATCAAGATAAACCTAGATTTATTTTATGCATACAAAATCTGAAGTTTTCGCTAAGTTTAAGGAATTTAAAACCTTAGTTGAGAAGCAAACAAATTATAAGATAAGGGTGTTGAGATCTAACAATGTGGGTGAATATTGTTCTAGCGAATTTGATTAGTTCTGTAAGAATGCAGGTATTTTTTGGAAAAGGACTACTCCATATACACCCCAAAAAAATAGGGTAGTAGAAAGAATGAACCGAACCTTGATGAAAAGAGATAGGAGCATGTTGAGTGGTTCTAAGCTTGATATATGCTTTTTGGAAAAAGTTGTAATACTGCATGTTATTTGATTAATATATCTCCTCATTCAAATCTTGTTGATAAAACTCCTTATGAAGTGTGGATAGGTAGAAATTCTTTTGTTTCACATTTAAGGGTCTTTGGTTGTGAGGATTTTGTTCATGTTCCCCAAGAGAAGCATTATAAATTGGATCAAAAAGCATAGAAATGCATCTTTGTTGGTTACGATGAGAATGTAAAAGGTTATAAGCTTTGGAATCCACTAACCCATAAAATGGTTTTCTCTAGAGATGTGATTTTAGGGAGTTTAGAGCTTACTTAGATGAACAAAAACCAAAGGAGAAAGATAAGAAAAAAATAATGCACTTTGAGACAAAGATTGAGAAGTAGGAAGATGCACACGTGGAAGAACAATCAAATGGATCTAATGATGGAGACAAAGAAGAGGGTTCAAAGAGTTTAGATGACGTGTAGGATGAGCACATAGTAGAGGAAGAAAAAGTAGAGCCCATTACTCCTAACTTGAGGAGGAATTTATATGCGAAAGCCTAATGGTTTTGTTGTGAAAGGAAAAGAAAACTTGGTTTGCAAGTTAAAGAGATCTTTATATGGTTTGAAACAATAACCTGTGATGTTGTACCAGAATTTTGATGCTTTTGTATTGAAATTTTGTTTTGTTAGTAGTGAAAAGGATTATTGTGTTTACATTAAGGTTATTGATGATCAAATATTAATCATTGTCTTGTATTTTGATGATATGTTTATGGGTAACAACAAGGTGATGATTAGGGATCTTAAGACTCAACTTTCTAGCACGTTTGATATGAAGGCTTTGGGGGCTCCAAAATAGATCCTTGGGATGGAGATCAATAGGGATCAAGTTCATAGATATATTTGGATAAGTCAAAGTAAGTATGTTGATCCCATTTGCAAAGGTTTAGTATGCATGACTATAAACCAGTTAATATTCCATTTATGGTTGGTACTAAGTTGAGTTTAGACATGTGTCCTAATTTTGGTAATGAATTTGAAGAGATGCCTAGGATTCCTTATGCTAGTGTCGTTGGTAGTTTTATGTATGCAATGGTTTGCACTAGACCAGATATAGCCCAAGCAATGGGAGTTTTGAGTAGGTTTATGTCTAACCTTGGTAGAGAGAATTGGACTTTTGTTAAGAGGGTGTTTAGATATTTGTGAGGTACTTTTGATTACTATTTGGTTTATCATGGTATTGATGATGCATTTAAGTCATTGGACATATAGCTTTTTTTAATGAAAATTGGGTAGGTGACTTGGACAATTGAAGGTCCACTAGTGGCTATGTTTTTTCTTTGTTTGGAGGTGCAGCTAGTTAGATGAGTAAAAGATAACCTACCATTGCATTTTCCACCACCAAATCAAAGTATATGGCTGCTACACATGCCTCTAAGGAGGCAATTTGGTTATAGAGACTTGGTAAAGGTATTGGTTTTGATTGTAGGATAGTGAGGATTAGATGTGACAGCCAGACTGCCATATGTTTAGCCAAAAATCCTATGTATCATGCTCATACTAAGAATGTTGATGTTCAATATCACTTTGTGTGAGAAATGGTTGAGAATGGTAAGTTCTTGATTGAGAAGTTTGATACCTTGGATAATGTTGCAAATTCTCTCACGAAGCTAGTGACCACATATAAGTTCTCTTGGTGCAAGAAAGCCATGGGCCTTGATCACTATACTTGATTATATTTTTATTTGTATCTCATGGATGTAATTGCAATGTATAATGTCAAGTGGGAGAATGTTAGGATAGGTGTCATTATAATTTCTATCCTAAGTTGACTATTGTGTGTCTCCATGTTCTTTGGAAAGTGTTCTAGAGGACATGAGGGACAAAACATTTATTATTTATTTTCTTATGACAATTTGTAATTACATTCATACATGTGGACTCCCTATGATGATGGTTACAAAGCATCCCAAGGGAATATTCCTTTTGGGCAACCAACTTCTAGGTGGGGACCACCTAGAAGTGCATGTTCTTGCATTTTATTTACATGTTATCTTGGGTTGGGTGCCCAAGCTTGCATGTTATCAGTTTGAGTTGTTGAAGCCATCAGAGAGCAATGAAGCACTTGGTATTGACCATTTTTCATTGGCTATGGGTTGCGCACCCATGTGAAGGCCATGGGAGTATTTAATAGTTTTCACCATGTTTCTGGGTTGTCCACTAATGGGGGAATGGTTTTATATAGGTGGTATTACCTGTTGTTTCAAGATACCATATGTGGTATTCTCTCCCACAAACTTGTATATATTGAAGCATTGAGTTGGTGGTTTCATAATTTTGTTTGCAGGTTGCTAGAGTAACAAAGTGTTGCCGAGATTTAGAGAGGATTGTTGTATTGTTGTACTTCCTTGAAGATTAATACAAACATTGCATCTCTTTGGGTGTGGAGTTATTTTCCCACAAGGGTTCTCTGTGTATATCTCGTGTCACTTGTGATTCTCAACTTGCGGTATTGCTGATTTTATTTCATGTTACAATTACTAAAATCACATAATCACATAATTGGTAATCTTGCATATATATTTAAAATTTGTAGCTACATATTTAATTTCATATTTCTACAAGTTTCACCTTAAATTTCCAACAACACAATCCTCCCAAATCATAAAAACATGAACCTCCAAGAAGGAACCATATAATGAAGAGAGAAAACATGTAAACCATAACATGTCCTTCTATCAACACCTAAAAGTGCAACGTTGTGTGAAGTGTGATCTCCTTACGACCCAAAATTAAAAGCCTCAAAAACACCCATCTATTCAATTTCAAGGATCAAATGCAATGAATCATTTATAATACCAACATGGATGTAAGCCTTTATAACAAGGAATATCAAACTCAATGTATCCATTCCCAAAATAGGAAATCAGCCCAATAACCATCTCCTAAACTCCTCATCAATGAATGATAACATAAATTAAAATGTACAAGGAGATAACTATGCCAAACATCTCTCAAAATGAATCCTCCAGAACCAACTATCCATAGCTCAAGATTCATATCTATGAAAGATAAAGCAATATAAAATCATGCTAAATAATCCTCAAATGAGTCTCCCAAAATCAATCACAATGGTTGAAGACTCATTTCTATGAGAAAACAAATCACGAAACATAACACATCTAAAACAAGTATGGGAAAATGCCTTTCAGATGATAAACCACCAAGTAGACTAAGAGTGGGGATGAAATTCTCCTCTAGAATAGCCAAGTCATCATGACTCACTCCAAGAAGAAAATCCTCTATAGGTCCATCATGAACTCACGTCCATATCCAAGTAAAAGCTCCTCGGTCTTCCTGTTGAAACCTCTAAAGAGTAACCATCTCAATCAAATGTATTTAATCACAAGAGAACTTTAGCCTCACCCAAGTCTCCAAGTATCCATGAGCACCTAAAACTGATCAATTCATGCTAAGCTTCAAACACAACACTACACTATCATGAAGCTCCCAAGTAAATGACTAATATACTCAATACCAAGAGAACCAATAAGATCAATGTCAAAGCTCCAATCACAAAATCAAGAAACCATCATGAGATCATGATCTAACCATATCCTCAAGTAGGATATCACATGCAATAATGTAAAACATCCTAGTCTCAAGAGAACCTATATCATGTCAATACTCAAACTAGTATCCAAGTGATCCAAGAAACAATACCGAACACACTCTAAACCAAGAATCAACATTCTAGTCACATAAATATAACCATATCCTAATAGTAAACCTATAAATGTGAAATAAATATTTTGCAATAATAGGATATAAGAGCTCCTCCAAAACATCCACAAACACTAAAGAAGATCATCTATCACCGACGATGAACCACATCACTGCCAACAACTCCCATTGAATTGTAATACCAAGCTATACATGATATTGTGACAACTATATCCTAAATGAAGATCACCCATGGTCCACACACACTCAATTGAAATCCCAACAACTCCAAATAAAAAATCATAACCAAGATCTCCAAGCCAAGAAGATACAACCACCATCAAAACATCATGAATCAATCCTATACCATCAAATCATCATTATCAAAAGCTCCCACTAAAATGTGTAACAAATGAAATGTAACCAAGCTATCATGACATTGTGATGAGACCACATGCTACAAGTCCCAAATACTGACAATCATGAAACTCTAATCATTCATACTCTCATCTCAAAGAAGAATACCAATGTACAAATGACCACAGACAAGGTCAACTAAAAAAGTACATGCACCAACATTAATCAATCTCATGGATATAGATACTCCACACCAGGTTATCCCACTACAACTTCTTGAATCATAGATACCAAATAATGAAGCATGCAAAATCATCATCACATTAGTAACCTATAAACCAAGATATCAAAGAAGATAATCCTATAGAAAAAAAGACTCAAACACCAAATCAACCACATATCTGATTCACAAAACATGTCCACAAATGAATAACTATATTCAAGGAACTAATCAAGCATCTAGAAGATAAGAACAACCTCCTAACACCAAACCATATCATCACCAAACAACCACATACATGATCATGTTGTGCCAATGCTCAAATGTACCTACATATTATGACACCATAATCATCACCAATATTGTACCTGCACTCAACTATCACCCACACGAGACTCCAAGTCTCCACACATGTCAACCCATGTCCTCAAAATCAAAGAACAAACTGAAATTCTACATAAACCAATGTGTATTACACAACACATGCTCTCCAATGCCTATTCAAAATCAAAAATTTGATTTTGTATGCAAAATTTATGCTTAAAATCATGAAACTAAGAATATTTGGCTTTCAACCCCCAAAAAATGATCAAAATAGAAAAATCATGGAACCAAAGCTATACCACTACATAATGCTCAAACAGAGCTTTATGTCAACTAGTGGAACTTGAAAATCCAACACTGTGGGTGAAATTTATGCCCCCAAAAGAAAGTTGTTTCATTAGGCATGAAGGGGCTACAAGGTACTATACCATTGTTCATACAATGTTGACAACATCATGATGTCATGCTTACATTAGTGGCACTAGGGTGGCGAAAGTGCTTGAGCTGGGCAAACAAGTGGAAAATTTGAGCAAAATTTAAATTTGTTTAAATTTTAAATTTTTAAAAATGCCCCGACCCCCTATACAAACCCGATGCCTTTTTATATTTTAATTAAATTTATCTTAAGTTTTGGAAGATTTAAATAGAGTTTTATAGCCCCTATGGGTTGGTGGAGGCTCCCATTAGACCAACAACTGAGAGTTAGGGTGCCTAAGGCCCCATTGACTGATGGATGACTACAGGAGGTGGTACCTTGATAGCACCATTGACTATGTGCACCACAGGGTACGCCCCTATTGAGTGTACCAGGGGGTATGGGGGGTATATGGATCCCCCACCCCATTTATTTTTTATTTTATTTTTAGATTTTTAAACTTTAATTACAAATTTTAAAAAATATATTTTCACCATAGAATAATTTATTTATTTTTCACCTCTACAATCGACTAGTACGACCGTACAATAGGTTGCGGGGGTAAAAAAAATTACAATTTTTGGCAGTGGCAAAATAGGGAAAATTTTATATGAATCTTCATTTCTTGGCCATCCTAGATCTAATTGTGAGGTCTATTTTATCTCAAAAGGTCATTTGAAAAATTTCCTCTATAAAACCCTCGTATGAAAGCACAATCCAAGAAATCCTTTTGACCCAAAATCTTCAAACCCTAGATTTGCAATAAACCCAACAAATCTACAAATCCCAAAAGCCTAAATCTAAAAAAACCACCTACAACATGTGTTCCATACCTTGTAATATCTAAGACCTATCCCACATAAACATGGATTCAAATTTGTACTAAATCTACTCAAATAAGGGCTATAACAAAACCTAGGAGCTAACATCTCCCATAACCATTAAAGCTCATATACCACTTATTAAAAAATAATGCATCAATGCCTAGTTCATTTAACATTTAATCCATTTTATACATAGTCCCATGAGAGAAAAGAATGCATGTAAGCTTACATAATAACCATAATGCATATATCAAAATAGATAAGCCACAAGACAACACAAAATATACCCTAGGAAAACTAGCAAGAGGGAAAAACTCAACCTCCAAAAGTATCCATACTTCATATATTATTCAATAACAAAACAATACATGCACTTATAGAGTTACCATGAATCCTTTTGAAGCATTAAGCCTCTCCAATACATCCTCCATGTGTCTAAGCATGAAACCACACATCCCATGCCATGCTTCACATATGTACTCCTCAAAAATACTCAATAATGATAGCCCATTCACATTGTCAACCTTAACCACTAAACATCTGTTTTCTTTTATAGATACAAGCTCACACAAATACAACCAAGTGGTAAGATAAAACGATGTGAACACAAAGCCATTGACCCCTCATTTAATATTGGGTACTAAGTTTTCACTTTATTAAGTATTTTCCTTAATATTAAAAATTATTATTCTATGTCTCTCACACAAAAAATAATAACATAATATTACAATACAACTTTACAATTGGCCCCAAATAATTATCTGATGTGGCTAAACACACCTCCTAGGTGCACCACAATTAAATAATTATTCAATTACAATATTAAAATATATCAATATTATGCAATGGTGTACAACACCGTATCCTAACACAAAATGTGTTTCTTACACTAATCTATGAGAGGATATATGAGAAAAAATTAAGTTGATCACATAGTTACAAGGCAATAATATAACATAACATAGTGAATCATGTGGGGAAACCTTTTTTGAGAAAAAAACCTCACACTATAAAACAAATCACTATATTATTTATTAGTCTAATCCTTTATAATAGAATAACCAACAAGATATTTAGAGCAATAACATAATGATTCTTACAAAAATCACTATGAAACATTCATCTCAAACACCCAATAAATAAGATAAGTAATATAGGAAACCATATTAGATTTGGTTAGAAGATAACCACCCAAGATCAAGAAAGATAAAAGAGAATATTAATTGAATGAATAAAGCCAATTCTATTCAAGGATGAAAAAGAAAAATAGATTAGCTAAATGATTTTCACAATACAAGGTGTTGGTGTAAATAAAGTCTTGTACCTAGTTAATTCATTACTAGGGGACTAATTTACACATGTTAAGTTTACTTAGGTCCTAGGAAGGAATCTTTCTAGAAGGTGTTAGTTTTCATTAGTTGTTATCTTATCTTTTTACTTGTAACACATGTGAACCTAGGTAAGTGTGATTAGTTGTCTCATGTCGTATGATTAAGACACTTGTCATAATCCTATGACATCTTGTATCTCACCTTGGCTATATAACCAAGGGGTCTCTCTCATGGTACATACCACATCATATCATTGAATCATATTGATAAGAATATAGTTTATTATTGTTACATTCTATTCTCTCTCTTGTGCTTTCCATTTGGTCTCAAGATCTTGGCAGTCATAGCCAACTCTAACACAAGGTAGGTGAGTGAGTATTTATAGGAAATGTGAGAGGGAGGAGGTGGCAAGACTAGCCAATAAGAAATGAAACTCTAGAATATCCAAGATAGGAAATAGTAACTCCCATGGAAGATATTGACACCTCACTCTAATCACATTAACCATCCACTCTTATTAACATAAATAATCTTAAATAAATTGTAGGAAAAACTTATATAGGAAAATAAAAACATACACTAACATCCCCCTTAAATGTAGCTTAAGTAGGTGAAAATATGGGTCCCAAAAAAATAAGACATGCTATACACCCACATATAAATAGCATACCCATTAGAAGATGATAAGTATAAAACTCATAGGACAAAACTCCCACTATGGGAGAATGAAGAGAGAAGGTCTAGGTGACCCCTCCTTGAAAAGGTAAGGATAAGACCCCATGTGAGGAAAAAATGCCTCCTAGGATAAAGATAATAAGAGAGACCATACAACACCCCTCTTGTACAATCCTACACCAATGGTGGATGCTTGAAATTGGATGCAAAAAATGGCCCATGATTTCCAAACAATGTTCCTCCCCTTGGAAATAAACAAGGTCAAAGATTAATGCAAGATATTTTTTCATTTTAGATAGGAATGTGGGGGAAGAAAGATAAATATTAATGATTTATTTTTAAGTTTCTTAGGTGTCATCATATTGGTGAGCTATAAGGTGCAACAATCAAATTAGGTGTTTCAAGCCTTACCAATGAAGGTGGGAATATAGAACCTTGTGGAAATAGATGTGGAACACGATCCAAAGATGATGATGAGTCCTTCAAATGTTGTACAAATATCTCTAAGACAATTATAAACTATGAAATATATTGATAAGATGAGTTAAGTACCATAAAAAATATAGGTATAGTACCCATGAATGTATGGTGCTCACTATAGGTTAGACAACTAAATTGATGTGACTATGTTACTTCTATAGAAGGTTCTAACATTAATAATGACTAATTTGGATATGTAGGACTATATATATATATATATAGAAGAAAATATAGATGGAGAAAGAATATGAGAGCCTAAAGGTTCCATCATGTCATCAAAACAAAAAGATACAACTCCATTGTAGCTATTGAAAAAGAGGAGATACATCTTTGAATGATGTCCTCCAATTTTGGAAGATGGGAGTCACAAAATAAATATGACACATTTATCAAGTAATCATCCTAAGTAGCTATCATTGGAAGATGATGGATATGATATTTCTACAATTCACTAGAAGTTATGGATGAACAAAAACTAGATTTAGATGGCTAAATAGGCGATGGGTTTGAGATCTCAATAAATGTTGTTTGACTACATTTCTCTTCTCTAGATGATGTGTCCACATAAGATGTTTGATTGGAGCATATGATATATAAAATGATGTTGTATTAGAAGAATCTATCAAATTGATGTGATTATCTTGAAGAAGCTAGTTTAGTTCATCAAATTTCCTTTAAATACATCATCTTCAAAATGATTTTTTTTCACATAGTAACCACATTTTACCTTCTATGATTTGGAGGATTTCATAGGATACTCAAATGGAAAGGAGAGAGAGTGAAAGACATGAATATCTCACCCAAGATATCTCAATCAAGAAACTAATAAAATAAAATACAAAACCACAAGATCAACCCTCCAAATTTGTGCAATCATGAGATCCCCCAACAAGTTATGTGTTGAAAGCAAGGTGAAATTAAGCTTCAATATTAAATTATGTATGTTTATTCAAATCTAAAAATAATATTACCAAATATTATTATATGTATGTGACTTCACATTCACCATAATAGAAAAATCAACAAACAAATCTAACACCAAATTTACATGGAGAAACCCTTTCGGGAAAAACTCCATATGAGAAAAGAGGGAAAGTATATTATTTATCTTCACAAGAGAGATACACCACCATACACTTCCTTGCTGATCTCCTACAATCCGGATGGTTCCATACACTTGAAATTGAAAATAACACAAGATGATACTACCATCTCCAAGCTCCAATTTATAGAGCTTGTGGGAGGAAAAACCACATTGGTAAACCAAAACAAGAGGTTCCAAAACCACTTGCAAAATCCCATGCTCATTCCTTGGAAAACCAAGAGTCATGATAATAAATTAACTAATATGCACAAGGCTTCAACATGGGGACCTAATCCATATCTAATTCAATTTATGGTATTCATAATGCTTTGATGACTATTCAACTTTCAAATGGAGAACCAATAGACACCTATTTCCCTCAAAAATTGACACCCCACTCAAAACCCTTCACATTCCCAATGTGAACACCTATGAGGGATAACTTTGTCCTCTAGAGATGTGTAATTAAAAATAAACAATAAATATTTCACTGTTATGTCGATGGGCGGGATTAGGTGCAGAGGAATATTTTTTTAAAATTTTGGAGGAAGGAGGCGATGGAGATGATGTTTTAGAGGGTGATTCTAATGATTTTTGGATGCTTGTTGGCCTACATCCTGCCTCGTGTCTTCTCAATTTTTGGGAGAGCTTCTTGTTGTCTCTTCTTGGCTCAGTGCTTGTCATTCCTACTACATTTCCATGTGTGTATATGTTGGCTCATCCTATCCTTGTTGGATCTTGTTGCTCGCCCCTGTTGGGGGTTGTCTTTGAGGCTTTGGATGTCTTTTTAACTCTCTCATGTCCTAGAAGGCTTGTTGGATGGTTTGGTACTGTTTTGAGGTGCATGGATTGTCAAGGTGTTAGGATTCTGGCTCTATTATGTCTAGGCATTACTCCTTTGGTGGTCTCTCCCTTGTCTGATGTGCCTCTCTTAGTCCTAGTCTTTGGCCTTGCTAGGTGGGTGGTGTTGGTTGTTTTTCTATGCCTCTTTTTCTCTACCTTGGGTGTGTGTGCCTAGTGCTTGCGCTCTACCTGTGGCTCATCCTTTGCCAAGTTCTTTTGCTACTTTCTCATTGTTGCTTTGTCTTTTGCTGGTCTAGCCAGTCTCCTGTTTTGCCTCAATTTGGGGGTCATTAGGTTCTATGTGGAGTTTGGGGGTCCTTTGCGCAGCTCGTCCCCAACCTTTTGGGTTTGGTGGTCGGGTTTCTTTTGGGTTGTTTTGGCCTTCTCCCCTTCAGAGCTTGGTCTCAGTTGGTGGTGCCATGTTCTTGTTGTTGTCTCTAGGGTGGTGTTTTGCTCATCCTTTATAATTTTTTGGGGTTCCTTAAGTTTTTTCCTTGGTTTTCTTGTGAACTTTGTGGTATATAGTGTTGGTTGTTGTTCTACTTCTTTGGCTCTGGAGGATTGGGGTTATGAGAGTTGTGCTTCTCTTTCAAAGACAAAGTTTGTTTTATCCCCTACAAATGTGGTGTCTAAAGCTCTTCTAACAAGAAAAACTCTAACAATCTGCTTGCTCCTTTTATGGTAGGCTTGTTGATTATCTTCATGAGTGGTGTAGACTTTTTGGTTTCAAACCTTTTGTTATTGATGGGGTTGAGTTCAAAGTTTATTTTGATGGCCTTGTTGCTTATATTTCCCACTATGGCTAGGAGTTTTCTTTCCATTGGGGTGTGCAGTCTTCTAGACTCTACATTTTTTGTCTCCTATGGAGGTGGAGACCCCTCCTATTAAGGTGGAGACCTATCCTATGGAGGTCGATAGTGTTTTTGTGGGTGTGGTGAGTTTTTCATGCTTCTGCAATTCGTCTTCTCCCTTGGAGCTCCTATTGAGGTGGAGTGTTGGTAAGTGTAAGATTCTTTGCTACAGTGGTCAGATTTCTCTTGGTTACTTCTCCTATAGAGGTGGAGGGGTTTTTTGGTTGATGGGGATTTTTGGATCCATCAACACTGCCTTAATTTATGACTCTAAAATTGGTTTCATAAGCGAAAGGATCATAGTTGTCTGGATTTTGTGCACCCTTGGGGTGAAAGTTATAAAGGTTGACTATTTTTGGCTCTCAGGGTGACTGGTTTGTTGTAGGATGGCTATCTCAAGGAGCGTTGATGGGCTCAAATTTTCTCTCTTTTTTATGTTGCTTTGTGGATGGCCTATTGGCCTATTCTATTGGTTGTGTGGCCTAGTTTTTGGTCCCATGTGGCCTGTTTTGTAGGCTATTAGACCTATCTTGAAGGATGATGGCAGATGTTTTTCCCACCCTTGGGGTGGATGTTGGGTTGTTTTGTTAATAGTTTGATGGGTGGCTTACTGGCCTTTTCTTAAGGTTGATTGGGTTTTGGACCCATTCATACCAGCTTGTAATAGTTTTATGTTTGTCTAGTTTTTCCACCCATGGGGTGGTTGTTGTGGTTGGTTGTTTTTTTTACAACTTTGTATATGGTCTTTTGGCTTGTTCTGCTAGCGGTGTTGTTTGTTCTTCCTTGTTTTTTCCTAGCAATGAGAGTTGTTTCTTGTTGTTATTTTATCTTGTTGATGTTCTTGTCTTGTTGTACTTATTGTGAAATATCTCTTGATGTAAAAGGGTCAGGGCCCTTTCAAAATCCCTACTTAATCAAAAACTTAAACCAACATTAAATTTTTTCTTGAAATTGTAATTATAGTATGCCAATATTAAATACATCTCTCACATGTCCCCTAGGACACTTTCCAAGAAACATGAAGACATAAAAAATAACCTAGGTTTTCAAGGTAAATGACACCTAGTATAACATTATGATAATGACACTTCATACTTATACTATAATTTTATTTGACACTTGCCAAAACAATGAAGTGGTCTTGATCTTAGTGCATTGCAAATGCCAAAAAAATCTATAAAGATAAAACTATAATTTATAATAAAGAGAAACATAATTTAGACTATACCAACAAGAAGTAAATGAAAAATTATGCACTTAAAAAGAATTAAACCAAAAAATAATCATATGAACCCAAACAAAGCCCTAGAAGTTTCCAAATTGAGAACTACTTAGAAACACCTGTGAAAATCTATGACTTTTTGAAAAACTAGAGACCAAAATCAATAATAATATGTACCACTATGAAGCTCTCAAAAAATTAGCCTAAATTAAAATAAATTAAAAATGGAGCCAATATGATCTAGAATAGAGCCTCAAAAGTTCAATTACCAAAACCAAAAATACATTAGAGAGTGATTAGGTTGGAGGGAAATATGATCTTTATGTTAGCATGATTTTATGATGATATCATCACTAAAAAATTCCAATGTCACTAATACATTCGTAGGACCATTAGAATTCCAAAAAATCCCTTAAGTTTGCTTCAAACATATTTCATACACTAAAATCACCTATTTAAAATTAAAAATGATTATATTTTAGGGTGAAATCACCTATGGATAAACTATTATTCTCTTAGGAAGGTATTCTTAAAATATTTTAAGTAGTGATTAGATCTGAGGTGTGGGCCCAATGGCATCACTAGCACTCATTTTTAGAGGTAGTAGTGAATTGAGGAGTTTCAATCCCTATGGAAATGTGGAGGTCGTGGATCAAGTATCACTTTAGTTGTTGGGTGATGGGGATGATTGTTATACTACCACACCATTGTAATAGTATCCATGATACTATGAAAGTGTAATCACATGCAATATACACATTTTATTTTGTGACCGTATGATTTCTACAAATAGCATATGAGGGATAAAATTATAATCACCTGGACTACTCTAGTTTTGATGAGCTGACATTAAATTTGTAGGTTCTTGGACATTTTTGATGCAATGGTAGGGTCAAATTTTTATCAAAAATTCTCTAAAATATCAACTACCTACTAGATTTGGCATGCACCTCCCAACTTCAAACTCTTGCAGATATGGCCTCTTATTTTTAATTTAGATAAAAGAAAAAGAAAACCAATTTTTTAAAAAAATTGAACTCAATGGTGACCTCACATTTTCTCCAAGAATCACCTTATGCTACCTAAAAATCAATTAAAAAAAAAAACCAAAATCTATTGTTTCTATCAAGTTTTTTCTAATTCTCTAGATCATCATTCAATGTAAGAAAAGAGTGTAATAGTTGGTATAGAATGCTATATACCAAGAAATATTTGGATGAATATTGTAGCCACCTAAGATTAAGGACCTTCAATGAAAGCACGAGATATATCGAATTTGAGATAGTGGTTATATTCTATGAAAGGATGCAAACAATACGATGAGAGTAGATTAACATTACAAAGAGAACCCGTTGGTTATATAGACCAAGGTGATACATAGGATTGCGTAATATTATGAAATGTGTCATAATATTATGAATTGATACATAAAGTAATAATTATCTTGTGTACCCTAAGTAAACTTAAGTAACTACTGTGAATATGACCTAGGTGATGAACTAGCTAGGTAAAACACCTTGCTCACACCAACACCCCTCCTAAAGTGCAACTTAGGGAGAATGCACAAGATGCAATAATGCAAGGATGTGTTTGAGCTTCTAGGCCATGTTAGGCAACCGTGTACAAATGCATTCTCTCATAAATAGATAAAAAGAGAAAACCTAGTGGGACAAAACTCCTCCCCAAAAGAGAGAAAATACAAAATACTCTCAAATAGAATGAGATGAACAAAACCCCATGTGAGTAAAAATTCCCCCCATAATAGAGAAGACAATAAAATTTATAGCCCCTCCTCAAATCAGAGTCTCTTGTAATGATGGTAGATGCCCAACTTGAAATTTTGAAGATGATTTGATCTTGTTGAACAACATTCCTCCCCTTAGGAAGAATTAAAACCAAGAATGTATGCAAGATTTATTCTCATTCCTAAAAGGAATATAAGGGAAGAAATATCAAGATTTGTGATGACTCTAAATTATGTTCACTTGTAGCTCAATGATGCCAAAAGGTGTCACAATAAAATCAGGTGTTCTAAGCCACTCTGATGAAGATGTCAATCCAAAATCTAGTAGAGATGAATGGAGAATAGGATCCAAAGGTAAAGGCGACTCCTACAAATTTTGATCAAAGGTCTCCACACCAATGTCAAATTGTGACAAACAGTGAGTTAGATAAGGAACAAGATGGCCTTAATTCTCCCTCACAACATTTGAATAATATGATTCAACTCCATAAGTAACATCAAAGAGGATATGGATATCCTCGATAGTGTCCTCCAAGTATGTAAGATACTACTCACAAAAAAAACCCACAATGCTTGTCATTTAATAATCCCAAGTGGTATCTAGAATATAATGTATATCAAGTGTTCCACTGAATCATTACAAGTCATGGATATAGCAACACTAGTCTCATTAGAATAAAAAGTAGATGAAGGAGATGGAATATTGAAACACATGTCTCTCGAACCTCATTAGAGGAAAGTTCCAAAACTCAAATGACCATACTAATTCTCCTCAAAAGTTTCCACACTAGATTCCTTAGTGTGTAGATCAATCAAAGGAATAATAGGAGAAAAATGTGATAAGTGTAGACTCGAGATTGATGATCAACCTCCCCAACTATAACTATATTTTCTATGAAAATCCCAAATGATGATAAAATATGGTGTGAACTCAACACTCTCTTCTACTCCACCATGTGTGATTTAATAGATAGAAATTATATTGATTTACAATGAAGGCACACAAATAGCATAATTAAATTATATTTCATCCATGTCAATAGATCCCTTCACAGGAACATGCATATATATGTTCTTAGCCACTATGTGATGAAGTCATATGATGTGAAGCTCTAGAAGTATTTACCTCTTTGAATTAGAATCTGTAACTACAAGTTATTTCTCATCATTTTTCTCTTACTTTGATGAAGAAGAAGAAGATGAACCCCTAACATTGTTGAAGGAAAATTGATTTGATTCTTCTTAAGAAGATGCTTCAACTCATCAGGTTATTTTGAATATCATTGATGTTCATCATGCCCTATTTTCTTGTAATATGCACACTTATGATTCTCTTTCTTAGATTATTCCCCTTGAGAGGGAAATAATTCAAAAGCTTCATGTAGTTTATTCTTCTTCTTTTATTTCTTTTCATTATTCCTTGATTATTTTTGTACCTTAGGCTCACTAGCCACCAATGCTTGTGGTTCAAAACACTTGATGATACCATTTGAATTGACTTTGATTTCTCTTGAATTAGAGGATTTAAAACTTCATCAAAACTAGGATCAACATGTGATACTCCCGTAGGAAGTTGATGGGTATGAAAGCCAAAAACACACTGAATACTTAGGACTAAGCTTGAATAACACATTTAAAATAAATTGTAAATCATCCTTAATGATTTTGTAATATTTTAGTTGTGTTCTTAGTTGCTTAATCTTGGATATGTAGTCTTGAATGTAGTGAAAACCTTTAAGATCAAGATTTATCAAATTTGTATCAACTTGATGTCCCTTAATCTTATCAATTTTACCATACAATTTCTCAAAAGTCTCCAAAGCCTCCTTAGGTGTTTTGTATAATTCAATATGAAATTATAGATCAAAAGAGACAAATGAAAAAATATATTCAAGTGTTTTCTCATGATTGATGTGTCATATTTCCTTTGCATTAGCATTAGTAGTTTCAAAAATAGGTTCTCTTAGATATCTTAGATAACATTTTCCCTTTAGATATTTCCATACTAATTTTATCCATGAAGCATAATTATATGGATTCAGGAGTTCAATTTGATATTTTCCCATTACAATAACACACAACAAAGAAAAGAAAGCAATGAATCACCACATTACCCCAACAAATTACTCAATCAAGAATTCCCCTAGTAATGTATGATCTTGACACTTTTATACTTCGTATGATTACAAGTGCCACTTGCCAAAAAAAAAGTGAACTTGATCTTGGTGCCTGAAAATACCAAATTTAGTCACAAAATTAAAGTACAAACTTTTGATAGAATGAGAACAATCAAATCACACCATTGCAAAGTACAAGAAAAATAATGCACTTTTTTTAAACTACAAAATGTTACCATATGAGCTTGAACGGAGCCTCAAAGTTCCCAAAATGAGAACTATTCAATAATAGCTATGAGAATTAAAAAAAATTAGAAAACCTAGACACCAAAATAAAAACCATCTACACCACTATGAAGCCTATAAAATTCTTCCCCAAATCAATAAAAAACTCTCTTAAAAATGAGCCCAAATGGTTGAGAAACATGACTGTGAAGTTATACTACCAAAACAAAAATACAAATGGTGAAGGGGGCAAGATGGATGACCAACCTACTGACATCACATTGACACAATGTTGATGTCAATAGTTGTTTTGATGATGTTAGGTAATAGAATGATGGCATCAATACAAAATCCATTAGAATGTATTATTTAGATGAGAAAATATTCCTTTGTATGGAAAAGGTTTATGCAAGAAGGGTTTTATGATATTTGATAACTTTTCATAGAAAATATCGATTATTCCTCTAGGATATTATTTTCCTAGAATATTTATCCATCAAGATTTTCCATCAATGCCACAACTAATGGTGGTGGGGTCATGTGACTCTGAGAGCACCACATGGCTCCCCGCTAGTAGGCCTAGGTACCTATGCTATGCAAAATCCTACAATAGGTATGACCTGTAATGTTTTATTTTTTATTTTATTTATTTTAAAATTTGAAAAAATATTTTTAAAGTAGATATTTTATTAAACCAAACCATACCTCTATTTAGGCTAGTGCAATTATGATGCCAACAATTTTTTTAGATTATGTAGAATATTTTGTAGGTGAATTCGTATGGAAAAGGGAAATTTTTTTTCTCTAATGGCCCTAGACAAAGTGCTCTGATTTCAATGAATTGACAATTAATCTTAGGGTTATTATGCCTCATGGACCTGATGGAAAGGTCATATTTGACCTAAAATGCTCCAAAAAGTAGCTACCTTATGGATTTGACAACCACTTCCCAACTTCAAACCCTTGTAGATATAGCCTCACATGTCCAATTTGGACAAATTAAATTCCTAAATTGACTTTCTTGGACACCCTGAACACAGTGGCGAGTTTATATTTTTAGCATCAATATTTAAAGTGAACTTGAAATACAAATCCATAAAGAGGAACCCCCTAATCTATTATAGTAAATATGGTCATTACATAACTAGTTAGTTAATCACACTTTCTAGGTTGACCTATTCACATTACTTAAGTATCCATTTTTAGAATTTTAGACTTTTGTCTCACCTTATGTGGTTGAAATGTGTGTCCTCACCATTTGAGGCACCTAGTACATACATACTTGCCACCTGATCACACACTTTTCAAGTGAGCTCACAAGTATTATATCCTTTGAGAGGTAGTCAATCATTATGTCCTACCATCCTACCTCCACTACGTCACCTATATATGCAAGGCTACTTTGTAAATTTCAATCAACTCTTTGATAATATCAGTTAGGCTTATTTGTGTGTTCATAGCTTGTGGAAGTTCATTTTAGTTCTTGATTTCTAATCCTAGAAATCCCAACATAGTATCAAGCTATGCTAGGAAAACCCTTCCCATATTTGAATAAATCCCACAACTAGCCTAGTCAAGAATTCCTCATAGAGCCAAATGGACCTTGTGAATGTGTCTAAAAGGATTGAGATAGAAAAAAATCATTTAGTTTCGTTAAAATAAACATGAGAAAAATTGAAATTTTTTAATTATCCCCAATGCCTTGTACTATATGGTCCCTACCATGGAATTTCTCTCTGGTCAAATATTTTCAAAACTTTGGCCTGTTTGCAGGATAAATTCATTGTTGTACGGTTTCGTGGCATCATGGTTGAAATTGTCTATTTTTTGAAAAGATTCAAAGGTTTTGTCAATATTATTTGTTGAGAATCCCTTTCTGTGGGATATTTTTCCAAGTCTTTCAAAATATATGACCTCCACAAGAAGAAAGAAAGTTTCATTCACAGTGGATTTGATAAGGATGGATTATGTCTTTCATGGATCTGTTCTGAAAATTTTGAGTTCTATCTGTGAGAATGGAATGGATCCTATTCAGGAAATTATTTTTCTCGATGAATGCACACAACAACCTTTATTACCATGTGAAGAATATTCACCATAATAAATTACTTTGTGATTCCGGCATGTTATATTTTTACCTTGCAATGCATATCCACTCAAATAATTATCTCCCCATAATTCTCACATTAGATTTTCTCCCCATAATTCTCACATTAGATTTTCTCTTTGAACCGTGGATGAATATTCACCGTAATAAATTACTTTGTGATTCCGGCATGTTATCCCCATTCAAATATAAACCATTTCATATTTTATTTCCCGTGTAAAAAATATTAACGCCTTTTATTTTGTTTCACCTTCACCGCATCATCATTTTGTTTTTCACCGTATACAAATTATTTCTTGGAGAACTTTATATATAATTATTTTTACTCCCACCGCCATACCACACCAGCATTAGTGTTTGTTGGCGGTATTGCGGGAAATGCCTTCCCATCACCGCACACCTTCACCTCTTTAGAATTTCCTTCGCGGGGATGCGGTATTGTCTTTTTAATTGCTTGTTATTCTCAATTGTCATTCGATCCTGATTTTTGGTTGGTACCTCTGTTGCATCTTCTATGCATTGCACCCGATCCTCTTATCTGATCTGCATTTCCTTCCACCATATTACTCTGCATTCTGAATATTTGCAATCATAATTGTGTTGACAACTCTTTACGCGGGCCATTTTCTTCTATCTGATCCTCCATCTAACGTCTCTCACACTGAGTTCCTTCCATCTATTCATGATTGAGAAAAGAGATTATGACCTATTGGTAAGGCCCTTTCTCTAGCAAAGTATATACCTCTTTGGCATTGCAGATGGTTCCTGTTGATGTGTGTTTAATGACCACACCAACACAAAATAAAGTTACCAACGGCGACTCTATCCTCTCTTGAACAAAATCTCCTGCATGCTAAGATTGATAGAAAGATCATGCATTCAACTCCAAGGTTCCTTCATGCAGTGGATAGTCCTAGTTGGCTCGATGTGATTTGTTGGTATTTCAAGGGGACTTACAAAATTATTCAACAACGGAGAAAGGAATTTGAATGCTCAAAAGGTTTGTCTATAAAGCTCTTGTTTCCTAAACTAACCAGAAAGTACTGAATTAAAATGATTGCATGGATAAGAAGGCTCTAATCTACTCTAAGGCATGGGACATGGCAATCAATTTTCATAGACTTCAATAAAGCTTTTTTTTGCCTCGCTTTGGACAGCTTCCACAAAATCGATGCACTTTTTAGAGGAGTAACCAAAGGTGTTCAGATCATAATTCAACACGAAGACACCGTCACAACGACGTATACCAACATGTGAATCACAAACAAAGTTAAGTCTGCAATGTTACAGTTGACCACACAAGGCTAATTCACCATCAACGAACACACTATTGGTATGGATAGATGAAGCTTGCTCGAATCAAACACCACATTCCACAACTAGCATCTACTTGAATGAAATGAAATTTATTCTACTTTAAGCTACTTTAAAAAAATGCTAAGTGATTCAGAAGGACGAAAAAGCCTTGGTAGCTACTCACAACAAAAGATGCAATCATTATCAATGAAAACTCTTTTTATTATGAGAGGGTTCACAACAACTTTTTACAAAGCATTCAATGAGAAAGCTTTCCTTCCTCTTCAATCTATGCTATCAAACTACGCTAAGCTAAGTTGCATCTCTAATTCTCTCTATGTCTAATCTAATGAGGTACAAATGAGGGGGGATGCCCCTTTTATAGTTGGTCCAGTCCAATGAATGACCTAGATTACAATCAAATGGATGGCTCAGATTGAGCCACATAAGCCCTAACCCTAAAAAATACCACCAAGAAGAGTGGAGTAATAAATGAGCAATTAATGTCCACCATCTTCTAGAAGATTCCTGTCTGGAAACGCGTTTGCATTGTTCTTGTTCTTCTTCTTGACTACAAATTGGTTGAGTCTGATCATCATGGCTTCAACCTCTTCCTTAGCCTTGAAGGTATTTCAGTGCTTGAGGATGATTTTTAATGCTTGGGTCTCCATTATTTCTCTGTCCCGATCCTGAAGGATTTTCCAGTCTTGGACTTGATCATTTCGTTCTTGCCACCTGCCTCACCTGAGTTGGGGGCATTTAGATTCTTGTGGAGGAATTTCAACACTTAGCCGTTTCTTCCGACATCTCCCTTCATGATTTGGGTGTAACTAAGATATCACGGAGGAGCTTGAAACATGCAACTTTTCCTCCTCCAAGGCTGTAATATCGTCTTGGATTACTTGCTCCATCACTTCAAGTCATCATGCCTTGGTCTTAGTGTTCATCCTACAAAAAAAATAAAAAGAAGAGCATCATAACACTTATAGTAAAAATTCACTTCACTTACCTCATCTCCATGCTCTGATTTCCAAGATCGATCTTTGGATAAATTTCACCATTTTTCTCTAGCACAACTTTTGCCTTCTTTATAACTTTTCATCACATGCACATTTAGAGACTTGTGTTTTGCGTTTGTGCCCTAGAAATTTCTCCACCTTGAGGATGCACTTGAAAGTCTGATGTTTATGTTTCACATCATCTTCAAGTTCTTTGTGCCTTAGCTTATTTAACCTCATTAGAATTTATCCTTCATTTCAATAGACTTAGGAATTTTCATATTTTATTCCTCTGCCTTAGAAATTTTTATTTTGTCTAGAAAACTTCATCAATCAGGAGCCCACTTAAAATCTCCACCTTAAAATCTTAGGCTAGGTGTGGAGAGTTTCAAAATCATCTCCCTGTATAAAATACCCAAGACCCAGAAAAAATTTTACCTTCGGAAAATGTAATATTCATGTGTACACATACAAAGGGATACATTTAATTTTTTTATATTTCTGAAAAAATATTTTCCCAAGGTTTAATTTAACCCTTGGGTGTACTTCTCCTTGCCTTTGGGGTACATTTAATTTCCCTTGGGCATACTTCTCCTTTCCTTAGGAAATTTATCCAATCACTTCTTCAAGCTGGGCGCATTTGGACTTCTCTCCTACCATTTGTAAACACTTAGAAGAATTTCCCACCTCCCACATAGGATGGGTGCATTTTGGGGGTCCTCAAGGAATTTTCCATGCCTTAGAATATTTTCTTCAAACATCCTCCAAGATACCAAGGGCGCATTTGAGGGGGTTGAGGAGGAATTTCCAACACTTAGAAACCTTTTCAAGCCATCTCCACTATTAGGGCGCATATAGAGGGTGGTCCTACCATTTCTCCTAACTTAGAAAATTTTTCAAGTCCTCGTCACAACTTGGGCACATTTGCCACTTTTCCATTCCATTTCCAACAATTAGACAAATTCCAAGTCACCTTCATCATCTAGGCGCATTTGAGGGGTCATACTTCCACTTTCCACACTTAGAATATTTTTACTTGCCCCCATCACTTCTAGGGCACATTTGACATATGCTACTTCAAATTTTGAATACCTAGCAAAATTCCTAACCTCCTCCAAGCCAAGGCACATTTAGCACCTCATACTTTCAATTTACCATGCCTTAGAAAATTTTCAAATCAACCTCTCTTGTCTTGGGCGCAACTCCACCCTTGAGCTTTCATTGTAAATGACTTAGCCAAATTTCTAAATCCAACTCTCTACTAGGGCGCATTTAGGAGGTTGTACTTTCACTTTTCTCATGCCTTAGAAGATTTTTCCAAACTTTCCTATGCCTTCTCCACCTTGGGCGCATATTGGAGGGGCTACTTCAAGTCTCAATCACTTAGACAAATTTCTAGCTTTCATCCTGATGAAGGCGCATTTCAACCCCTGTACTTTCATTTTATTCAAACTTAGCATACTTCTTGCACATCTTTCTAAGCTAGGGCACATTTGGGGTGGGCTACTTCCACTTTTCATACTTAGAAAAATTTCACCTTCACCTTCTCTTCAAGGGCGCATTTGAGGACTGGAGAAGGAAATTTCAACACTTAGAATTTTTTAAACATCCTCCATGAAGTGTGGGTGCATATTGAGGGTCATGCTTCCACTTTCATCACTTAAACAAAAATTCTCAAGTCATCACCTTGATGGGTGCATTTAGGGGGCTGAGGGGGAATTTCTCATGCCTTGAAAAATTTTCTCCACCCACCTCCTCAAGACAGGGCGCATTTGAGGGGGTCTGCAGGATTTTTCCAAGCCTTGGACAATTTCTCTCCATCCAAATCTAGGTTGGGCACATTTGCAAGGTGGTGCTACTATTTGCCATGACTTAGAAATTTCTTCGACCTTGCCTGCCCCGATTTACTATTTTTAGTAAGTTCCTGATTTTTGGACTTCTGCAAGTTGGATTGACTTGAAATTCACGCCACTGGATCCTTATGGCCTATTTGACCTATTCACACTGGTGCCTCGCATTGACCTGCTATTAATAGCCGGTAGGTGACTTACTATAAATAGTAAGTGTTCAGTTTTCCTTCAAATTTTACCAGCAGATTGCTTGAAGGATGTTGATCGTGATGGGATAGATCAACTTTTAGTCTTCTCAATATTTACCCCTCATTTTGAGTCCTGGAGATGGAAACCCTAATATGACTTGCATGTGCCTTGAATGACCTCCGTTTGACCTCATTTCTGTTGCATGTCACTCTATTCACGATACTAAAGTGTTGGGGCGTTGCCAGAGTGAACCAGCTAAAAATAGTAAGTGTCCAAAAAAGTGACTGACCAGCTGTCGGGTACGTTTGCATGTCACACTACCTGGGAGATCTCGAAAAACCTAGAAAATCCCAACAAATTGGTCTGCACGTGAGCACTAGCTAAAAATAGTAAGTTCCCGAAGAATGATTAGCTTTGCTTGCATGTCACATCATTGCAAAGCTCTCGAAAAACCCATAAAGAATATCCCGACATGCATTGAAAATTTTTGTATGCAAGCCCTAAAATTTTCCCTCGAAGGAAGCACTAATAGAAGGTTCAAATCTTGGCTTGCATGTTACATCACTACGAAGCTCCTAAAAAACCCACAAAGAATATCCAGACATGCGTTGAAGACTCCAACATGCAAACCCTAAAAATAGCCTCTGAAGGCAGCACTGCTGAAAGTTATCGTCTCACCTTACATGTTATATCATCGCAAAGGTCTTGAAAAACCCATAAAGGTTCTTTAGACATGCATTGAAAAAGCGCACATGCAAACCCTAAAATTAGTTTCTGAAGCCCGAACTGCCAAAAATAGCAAGTGGTCAAATTCAACTCAAAATTTGATGGCAAGCAGCTTAAGGTGCTCTGGACGTAGTGTCAAGCTCAGACTTCAATTTGCTTACTCATACCAACCTCAAACTGGCATGAAGAAAGAAAACCCTAATTTCTCAAACTTAGCCAAAATTTCAATTCAGATGGGCACATCCTTGGAAAGACAGACATAACAAGAGAGAGATAACAGGAAAACCAACCAAAATCAAGCCAAAAGACCCAAATGAAGCAAAAATTAGTGGGGTCCCCATTTGCAATGGGGTGATGTGTGAAAAGGTCACAATAGTTCCATCTTCAAATACTCCACCCTTGTCATTTTCCATCGAAACTATAATCACCATGGTCTTCACAAATCGAATAAAAAGATAGAGAAATACAAAATCAATTATGCCTCTTGGAAATTGAATAATTTGCGCCTTGTGTATGCTTCCATGAGGAGAATCCTTTATCACACTCGGTGCAAGCTTTTAATTTATCTATAAACAATATATTACTTTTGTTGAGAGCAGGGCTAATAGTTTGTTTATTTCTTCACCTCCTCTTAATCCTCTCTAGTATTTTAAAGTCAATGAGTATACCGCCATTCACTAATTCAACGCCCAGAATACATCCATTCAATGATATACTTTCTGTATGAATGATGTATGGTGATATTTGAAGATTCTCAAGCCACAATCTTTTATCCTACTATTCTCAGCTCGAACAACTCGAATGGGTGCGAGGCAGATGAATATGATGAATCAAGTCTCCTACAAGATTAGGGTCCCCATCAACCAAAGTTAATGTCATCTAATGTTTAGTGCCATCTCCTTTTATAAATGTGTATCCTTTGACTTAGCTCGGTAAATATCTTTGAAAAGATTATCATGTCAAAGATCATGTATCACGTTGTTTGCCTATCAGACAACATTTCCCTTTGCATTAACAATAATAGCCATCAAAATTCAGGTGTTTCATTTTGTCCTTTATAATATCTTCGCATAAGGAGCACATACAAGGAACCAATGTTTCTACCCTTTTAGTGACCTTGAAAACCACTATCAAATTTCTACAATCTTATATAGGAGTCCCTTCATTTTTAAGGTTTATACCAAAGCAGTGATGTGTGTTTTGATATGTCACATAATGGAGTCATCTTGGGAACATTACGTATTGCTATCCCCTTCAAATTGCTTGTGCCTTTAGCTCAATGATGAAATAGTCTGCCCTGCACATATTCCTTATATTGAATTCATTACTCATTGCTTTATTTGTGATGTGGATATCCTCAAGTTTCCATTCTATTTTTATTTGGGAACATATCCACTGGAGAGATCATGTTTAGTATTATTTTGGCTGAGATATCATCAAATCCTTTTCATGTAACCTTTCCACTACTGTCTGCTCACAAAGTACTAGTTGGAATCTGGGCTTCATTCTCCTTTATTTTTTTTTATCATAGTGTCAAAAGGGTTTTGAAAGCTTTAGACTTCTTCTTGGATGTGGATTTTGAGCCAATTTTGCAAATTGCCCAAATTTGTGCCAGTGTTAGAAAAGCAATTTTTGATTTTATTTTCATTTACTAGCCCCAAAGAAATCTCCATATTGAGGTTGTCATTAGTTGCACTAATTCCAAAATGTGATAGGCTTTGTCTAGTTCATTATTTTACACAGGCTTTCAGTTATGATTTTTTGGGTGATAATATTCTGAATAAGGCTCTTGTCTCTCTTTTTTTTATTATTTCTCCAACATTTCATGTAATAGCTCTTTTACCTCCTCCACACTATTCTCCTTGCAGAGACCATTAGTTAACATGATGGTAAGATTTTGATTACACACATGTAATCTTATTCTTATCAAAAGCTTGGTTGGTTCTCACATGACCTTTCGGCCATAAATAGTGTATATGGACATTGGGAGCATAACCTTATGAAATTTCATCTTTTGTAATTGTTCCCTCAAAGATCGAATGTGCATCTTAACTGAGGTAGTCAGGATTTTTTTTTTTTATGACCCTTTTTCATTGATAAAATGGATCAAGTAGCCTTCAAAATGATTATGGAAAATTGCTCAAAACTTCTCCAAGAGCCACAAAATTTTACCATTTTGTTGACTTATGCTAAGAGAGTATGGTTGCAGAATGATTTCATAAAAGCTCATCAGGATTAAAAATTGTCAACAGTCAAAGTAGCTTACCTGGCATTTTTTGAAACTTGCCACTATCAAACTTAGCTAAAACTCACTAGTCTGCAATTTTGTAAAAATATCAAATCACTTCCTGTGAAGCCATAACTTGGGAGATTGGTTCATTTGGGACCCATGAGCATGTGTGCACAATTATTTTTCATCAATCCTCCTCTTTTGCAAAATACAAGGTGTCAAAGTTACCTTCTGTGAGAATTTTTTGGAAACGTCAATGTCAAAACTATGCAAAATCAGTTTGGTTTTGGCTTTGAAAAAATTCCAAATTAGGTGTTATGGCCCTAAAAATTGGCATGGAGGTACACTTTCATGAGGAGAATCCAGGGAATCAATTGGTTTTTTCATGATGAGCTTTCAGTGTCTTAATACTAGCTTCCAAAGATGGCTACTTTAACATATTTTACTGTGTAGACAACAAACCTTTGCAGAACTCTTCAACTTGATCTTTTCAAACCTTGTCAAAATTGATCGTACGAAGCTGAAAATTGGCAGAGATACTCACATATGGTAGATGAAAATCCATGCAAGATGGTTTGGCATGAAAATGAACAGATCCAAAATTATGATTTTTCAAAATGTGCTCCTTGGGCTGATTTTACAACTGAGTTTCTGAGTGCTGCAATCAAACTTTTCATCATGGAACCTTCAAATTTTACCAAAATTTTAAGGTTCCAACACATTCTCCATATGTTGAATAATACCACAAAGTTGTGTACCATTCCTCTCTAGAATCAACAAATAGGACCAAAGGAAAGTCCTCTTCAATTTTTGGTTTAGGGTCAATTCCACCATTGCTTTGATACTTTTGATCTCCATCTTCTGCCAAATACCAACAAATACCTTGCCCATAAACGAGCTTGGTCGGCTTGACCTCCAAATCATATTCTTGAACTTTTGCAATCCAGTTTCCTTTTTTCGTTCCCATCTCCTATTGAGTCAGCACACTTTTAACTGCTGGATCGGTGGACACCGGTGTATGTGAATTCAAGATATTATTACCTAAAATCCTTAACAACTTTGATGACAACATACGCATTCTTCTCAATTTGAGAATAGCTTGATTCACTATATTTTAAACTATCGCTCATGAAAGCAATTGGAGATTCTCCTTCTTCACTGAGCTTCTGAGTCAATATATCAGACGTGTATTCTGACGCATAACAATAGAGGATGAAATCCTTCTCAAAGTCAGGAAAAACCAATGCTAGTGTGTTAGCAATAACTTCTTTGATTTTGATAAAGGCCTGCTTGCCTTCTTCTGGCCATATGAAAGTGGATGTCTTTTTCATCATGGCTGAGATTTCCTTCATCAACTCTTAAAAATATGGTACAAACCTCCTGACAAAGTTTACTTTACCAAAAAAGGAGTTCAATTTTGTTTTGTAGTTTGGAAGAGAGGTTTTTAATTGATTCCACCCGATTCAGGTCAATTATAGTTTCGTCTTTGGAAATGATGTGGCCAAGTAGCTCACCCTTTCTCACCGCAAAGATAGTCTTCTTTGAATTCAATGAGATCTCATCATACCTACATCTTTCAAACACTTTCACGAGGTGTGAAAAGTGGTCTTCCCGTTTATTTGAGAAAACGGTTAAGTCATCAAGGTAGATGACTATTATCTTGTTCCTAAGATCCCCAAATGCCAAATCCATGGCCCTCTGAAAAGTCGCAACGACATTGATAAGACCGAAAGGCATCCTCTCATAAGAAAATTTTCCCCACAGGGTGGTGAAAGCTGTCTTGATCTGATCCTCCTCTGCCAATGCAATCTAATTATATCTAGAGAAACCATCAAAAAGTGATAGCATCTCTGAACTAGTGATTGTATGCAAGGTATGCTCCATGATTGGTAAGGGGTAATTTTCCTTCAAGGATGATTGGTTCAAATTCCTAAAATCCACGCAAATTCTGATCTCACCATTCTTTTTGTGCACATGAACTATGTTAGACACCCAGGTGGAGTGATGAATTGGAAAAATTATCTTTGATTCCACCATCTTTTGAATCTCCACATAGATAGTATCTTGAATTCGCGGATTATAATGTCTCTGCTTTTTCCTGGAAGGCTTGACATGAAACTTTAGAGGAATTGTATGTGACAATTCTACAGGTGTGAAGACCTTCAAGTCTTCATAAGACCAGGAAAATACATCCTTGTACTGTTTGAACAAGGCGGTAAACTTCTCAGCTTCTTCTAGAGTACAACATTTTCCCAAATTGACAACTTGAAGCTTTTCTTCAGTGACAATGTTCACTTAGTAATGCTCCACATAAGTATTAACACCTGACATCTTTTGATCTGGGATGTATTGGTCATGCCAGTCAAAAATATTCTCTAAAGACACTAGACCCTTGGGAATTAGATTTCCTTTCAATTGTATGATCCTAAAATCTGTAGATTCAGAATCTTCTATGAGTGATTCTTTAAAAGGAGTAGTACTTCCTTCAAAGAAAAACTCTTTGTAGTTGTCTCCCATGATGAGAAATTATGCAATGCCATCATCATCATCAAAGGCTTGCCAGCTGTTTGAATTATCTGGAACAACCGGCCTGTAGACTAGCTCAATAGCAAATGTATTCTGATGAAAGTCATAATGTGGCATGAACAAAGTAGTTGACACCGCAAGGGCATCGACTCTACTATTGTCTGAATGTGGAATGTATTTGATGTCGAACACCTCAAACTAGTCGATGGAATTCCAAACTCTCTATTTGTAGGATCGAAGGCGAGTATTTCTGACCTAGAAATGATCTTTGATTTGTTTGACAATCAACTCTACATCTCCTTCAAATCTAAGTAACTTGATCCCCATATCCTTTGCATTCTTGAGACCTAATAAAAGCACCTCGTATTCCACCATATGATTGGTGCATTCAAATTGAAATCAGTATTGAAAACGAATATAGATGACCTTCGGGAGAAGTGATCACAAGTCCCGCTCCTGAGCCTGATGTTGAACAATTGTCATCGAATTGCATCGTCCACACTTTTGATTCTTCATATGATGTAGTCATTGAAAGTGCAAACTTCTGACTATCTTCAGTTACTTTAGACATCATAGCATATGTTCCTAGACCCATGTCTTGATATAACACTTGTGCCTGGGGGTCCTGGGACTTCACCACTATAAACCTTGACTTGGCCTCAGGTTCCAGCTTGAAACTACCATTCTTAAAGGGGATCGTTGTGAATGAACAATCCAACTGAATTTCACCTCCAAGGTTTTTGTAGAAGCTTGTATTGAGTAACATCCTGTAACTTGTTGGAATGTGAGCTACTAAGATAGTCATCATAATCTTCTTTTCAGGACAAGATGCTAACTTTACTTGTGCATCTTTTAGTTGACCGATCAACGACACTGGCTTTGACTCAAGTGAATAACACTTGTCATGAGTTTCGGTGCACGAAACTACCAATGCATTCATGATCTGCAGGGGCATAACGTTGTCTGAAGCTCCACTATCTATGATACAATTGTTGAGTTTAAAACCTCCTATATACAAAGATATATAGAATGGTTTAGGTTTTTCTTATGATGGCATGTATGACTCTAGCAGTGTAGGCTGGATTACAGCCTTCTTCTTTACAACCTTGAAGATTCTCTCCAACTGCTTTGGATGATCTTTAAGATACTCTTGTGATAGGTCGAATTTATGCTTTATAAAATGAGCAGCAAGTAAAAGAGTGCAAATAAACACCAAAACAACCTACACCTCAAGATTAGCCTAAGTTGGAATCAACACAAGATAAAAGCAACAAATGGAACATTATACCTTGTCTCGAATCGATCCTTTGGTTGGCCCTTCGATCTTTGATGTGTATGCTCCTTGGATGGCAAGATGCAAACTAGATGAGGATGTGAGGATGGATGGAAATGGATGAAAGCATGAAAATGGCTAAGTGTAGATTGAGAAATAAAATTGCAAGATTTTGGCTAGCAAAATGATTTCTCCCAAAATGAGAGAAAAGAGGGGGTATTTATAGGAATTTTGAGAATTCCTGGAAGAGATGGATGGCCAAGATTGAGCCCAACATGGCCAAGATTTAGGGCTAAGGTGAGTTGAGAACTCACAAGCCCTCACACCTTGACATGTGGCAAGGGGAGAGGCTTAAGAAAGATGAGGTGGAGATGAGGTGTAAGAGAAGTACATGACATGGAGACGGGTACAAAGTACCTTGGGATTGGACAAGATCTTCTCATAAAGGAGGTCCTTGTCCCCATGTGGGTGAGAGAACATGTGAGGAATTAAAAATTCCTCAAATATTCTCATGGGGAGATGGGAAAGAATAAAGAATAAGTTAAGGACATGTGGGAAGAAGTGAAGGAATTAAAAATTCCTTTTGGGTGCATTGGGGGATTAAAAGGTGAATTAAAAATTCACATGGGGAAGTGGAGTGCCTTGCCCAAAAGGAGAAAGCCTTTAATAAGGTTGACTTAAGGACACATGCCATAAATGGGAGGAGGATTAGGTTAGACTAACCAAATGATTAAGGTTGTGCAAGTACTTAGTTAGATGGACTAATGATTCATTAGAAGCAAGTGGGAGATTAATGAAGATTAGAAGAGAGTTAGATTCCACATGCGACTTGATGTGACAAGTCAAAGATCACATGGGGAAGAGTAATGAAGGATTATAGGAGGGTTAGGTGGCTAAGAGAGATTAGAGGCCAACTTGCAAAAGTTGGAGGATGTGACACATCCTAATGATGAGATTAGAAGATGGAATAGGATAAGATAAAAATGATGGAGGATGTGACATGAAGGGAATTAAATAAATGGAATATTTATTTAATTCAATTGATGGAAGGAGGATTAAAGAGATAAGGTATTATTGATTAAATACCTTAGGGATTTGGCAAAATTAAAGATATTAATTAAATAATAGTAGTATTACTTAATTAACGAAAATAAGACGAAATGAGATGAATTTAGATAAATTAAGTGTCCAAATTTAGATGTCTACATTTTGCCCCTCTTTGAGATGGTGTTACGAAGTAGCATCATTTCAAAGAATATTAAAACATAGAACCTAGAAGAAGATGATTAGATTGGGAAAGATGCCTTAGTCATTCAAAGAAGTGACTAAGAAGGAAGATGATGGGGGTAAAGATGAAAGTTAGGGATGAAGGATGCCCCCTCGAGAGGACATGCGGGTTCAAGATAACACGAGTGTGCTCTTGAAATGGATGAGATGATGCAAGGGGAGATGAGGAAGATGATGCAAAGTAATGGGAAAGAAAGGATGAAAAGGTAATAAGAGATTGGGAGGGGAGCGTGATGAAGGATGAATGGATGGGGGGGATTGTGATAGACGGGAGGATGAAGAGGTAATGAAATCCAAATGCAATTTGCCATTGTCGGAGCACTGATTTTTGCTATAGCATAAGACACAAAACACCAAGGTATGAAGAACCAAGGCGGATTAGTGTCTAATGCATAAAACAAACATAACAAACAAGAAGGCTATCCCAACACCCCAAAGTCATGGTGACTTTGGTCGGGCCAGGTATTGGGATAACCACAAACACATAAGGATGCCCCAGCATAACACAAGACCTCAGGGATCTTGGTGGGTACTACGTGGGACAACTGAGAAGATAGAAAAGATCAAGATACACCCCTATGTTGACGAGTCAAAGCACACGATGATATGATGGATCAAGGCGACGATGACAAGTGATGATAGGGAGCTCAAATGATAAACAAAAGCCAAAAGCATCAAAAGATCACAATCAATTTCAAACGTCCTTTACCATAGGATTAATCAAGAGAATGGATGGGATTGATGAGGTCTATTAGGAAGGATGCATCCTATTGAGACCGATGATGGATACTAAATTAAAAGATTGATATGATGCAGGATATTCAGAACTGATTGGATTTGATGATACAAGTGAATCTCATTTGTTAAGATCTAGCTACATAAGGGCGTAGCTTGATGATGGGACATGAGAGACATGACACAAGAGACATGACACAAGACAGGAGACTAACACATCCTAGCGACCTAGGGGCTCGGGGGCCGATCAAAGATTAGCCTTGCCTACATGGAAGCATAGAGCCCTCATAGTTTGATAAAAGGTTGATGACAGACCATGATGGAGATTTTGATGGGTGACCAAGATAGGATGGAGAATAGGAGAAAAGTGGACAATATAGGTCAATGATGGATGGAACCCTGGGGGTGGATCAAATGATCAACCTTGCCTATGTAAAAGCGCAGGGGCAACGTAGTTCGACGGAAGGCCAAAGACAAGTGATGGATGAAAGATGATGAGATAACCCTAGATAAGGGGATAAAATGATTGGACCGACACGATGGGACAAGATAGACCTATTGGATTGGATTGGAGGATAGTGACTATACAAAGCTCAGGGATGGGATAGTTATTCAAATCATCAAAAGATGAATTGGGAGGATGAGATGACGAATAGATGAATGATGAGGAAGGATAAGAGATTGAAAAGATGTGTAAAAGAAGCAGAAGTGATGATGATGAGGTAGATGGAATTGGGTTGCGTGGGGAAAAGCCTATAGCGAGATACCAATGACAAGGGATTATGAGATGGGATGAGGGTAGAGGATGGGGGGAGGAAAATGATTGTTTGGGTGGATTGGATAGAGGGATAAGGATTTGGATGAGGAAAAGGTGACTAGATGGATAGATGAGAATGGATGCCATGATGGAAGGATAGGAAGATAGGGATGGGAAGATGGATATAAGGATTGTGTGGAGGGATAAAACATAAGGATGGGGAGATGGATTAACGATAAGGACATAAGGATAGGGAAATGGGAGGGAGTGATTTGATGGAATGAATGATGTCTCCAAGGACTGTATCACAAAGGAAGATAGATGCCCCCACTCTAGATATGTCATGTGTGAGGAGGCATGAGGGATGCAATAGAGAAGGATAGGAAAATAAAGGAGTGGGATGGATGAAAATAGGATGCATGGATAAGGAAGGGAGATTGAGGGTAGCATGATAGGTGGATCAGGAAGGTAGACGAGTGCGAATGACAGTTGGGATAGTGTGTAGATGAGGGGAATGTATGCTAAGAGGTGTCCAAAGCATGATTATATGTTTGCCCCATTGTTATCAAGATCACAAGAAGGATGGAAGGATTGGGATAAACGAGATATGCCAAACAGGATGTGTAAGCTCGTTAGGGTGGAGGGGATGGATGAAAATGATGTATAGCAAGAAGATGGGTGCATAGCTGAAAGCATAGCAGGAAGCATAGCGGATGGAAGGAATGCATATCAAGAAGCTGCCCCCAAGTGCAAATAGGGATTTACGCATGATGCCTATTTTCCAGGTTTTCATCATGGTACTTATCCAACGTGCTTGGTTTCCAAGTTTTCACCATTGGACGGATTATTTCTCTTTACTATTTTATTTTTTGATTTTTCTTTACTTTTTTGGATTTTTGGATTTTTTATTTTTTGGATAGCATGCGGAAGGAGATGGATAAGGATAGGGAGGCGAATAAGTGGATTTAGAAGGCATGCAATAAGGATATGGATGAAGGACTCAAGCATCAAGTTCTATACGAGGTATTAAGAGCTCATGTTCAAACTGACTGTTGGATGTTGGTACAACCTTATTAGGAGAAATGGATTGTGCAAAAGGATGAATTAGAGTGATTTGATGAGGGAGATATATGGGGTAATGAATGGGATGCTGGAAAGGGTATGGATAGAATGATGGGGTGGATGTGTGATGGGGTGGTGAGTTCAGGACCAACATTGGCACATGTGGTGGTGGATGTGAAAAGATAAGGGGACTAATGGATGGAGAATGTGGGGATAATGGAGGAGATGGAATAGTGAATTCAGGACATAGGGACCCAAAACAGAGTTAGGAGATGAAAGGTGGGTATGGTTAGCTTTTGGATTAGCAACTTTGGATGTTCTTACAGATTTTTTATTTGATGGAATTGCATCTTTTTTCTTTGGGATCCACAAGGTTTTTATCTTTGCTTTGTTGGCTCTTTGCGAGCTATAGATTTGATTTTGATTTGGGATTTTGTTTTTCTTTTCTTTACCATGTCTTTTAGAGGGGACATGGGAAGCATTGGATTCATGTGGATGTTTGGATTTATGCATTTTTATGTTAGCATCCAAAGTGCATTTATTAGTAATGGGATGGGTGTGAGGGGATGGACGATGTGGAGCAATGGAGGTAGGAGTATGGGGATTACGTGTAGATGGGGGATGTTTAGGTATGTGCCTTTGTTGATCCTAATTATGGGATATGCGAGAGGGATGTTTATGATGGATGACATGTATAGGTATTGGATGGGTGAAAGGATGAGATGGAGGAGGTGATCTTGGGATATATGGACCCAAGATGGATAGAGTAGATGAAGGACGAGAGATGGTGGATGGAGGGATGTAAGGACCCAAAATGGATGGAGCAGATGAAGGAGGAATATGGACATTTTTTTTGAGGTGATACGATAGAGGAGGGATGGCAGCACATGATTTGGTGGAGCAATGGGAAGAGCCGACATTTCTTTTGGAAAAGGCTTGTATAGGACGTCTAGAGGTTGTACCAACGTGTTTAGATTGTGAGTCTTGGGGAATAGATCCAAGAACTTGCATGCAGGTTTGTTCTTTGACTTGGATGGGCTCTAAAATACCTTGCTCGTGAAGGCCTAGACCTTTTCCTTAATAGTTCATGTTCTTGAGCATTCGATCTATGATAGGATTTTTGTTATTCTGAAAACATGATGCGAGTCCATTATTAGGTGGGGGATGATGGGTGGTATATACACTGTGTTTTTCTTCTGCAAGGAGGCCACCATGGAAGAATGTGAGAGTACCAAAGGGATATGCAAGCGGTGTGGGGATAGTATTTTTAGGCGATGATGGGGGATCCTAAGAAGGAGATGATGGCATAGTAGCATTTGGATGGGTGGTATCTGGAGAGGGAGTAGGGGATATGATAGGATCTGATTTTGTGGTAGCAAGCTCATGCAATGGAGACGGAGGTGGAGCGGTAGAATCTTGAATGTCAAGAGGACCATGGGATGGAATGGATGGGGGACTATGATCTTACAATAGACTAGATGGGATGGTAGGATCTTGATTTGGGGGAGGGGATATGTTGGCATGCTTTGGGTCAGGCTCTTGGCATGACTCATCGTGTGCGGGAGGCATGATAATGGAGTCATGGGGGAACTATTCAAGTGGGGAAGATGGAAGGATGGAGGATTCAAAATATTCTTGGGAATGGATACTAGGAGTGGAAGAAGTGGATTGGATTTGGGTGTCGTCGATAGGTTTGATGACTCTCAGAGTAGGGGGTGGGTGTTCAATGGAATTGGTAGATGTGATGGTAGGAGATGGGGACTCAGTAGATTTAGAGGATGTGATGGTATGAGATGGTGACTCAGTGGATTTAGAGAATGTGATGGTAGGAGATGGGGACTCAGTGGATTCAGAGGATGTGATGGTATCATCAATGATAGGTGCTGGATGGAGAAGGGTCTCGTCACTAATGACCATGGATGATGGGTTGGGATGGAATGGTTCCACGACTGTAATGTGTGGAGTGGGAGATGTATTCTTTGTTATAAGTCCTTGGAGAACTTATGAAATGAGAGACTTGCATACTCTAGGATGAGATGGTGTGGTAGGAGTGGATGAAGGTTTATGGATTAGTGGGGGATTAGGACTATGGATTGGTGGGCTAGGATTAGATAGGGGAATGGGATTGGATGCAGGACTGGGAATAGATGGGGGATTAGGTGAAGGGTTAAGATAGGGGTATTGGCATGGTGAATTAGGACACAAGGAGGCAGGTGGTAGATTGTAGTAAAGGTATGGGGATGGTGGATTAGGATGAGAAGATTGAGGTGGCGGATTAATATAGGGAGATGTAGATGTTGGATTAGGGTAAGTTGGTGGGTGTGTTTGACTACGATAGGAAGATGTGAATGTAGGATTAGGCTAAGCGGATTGGTACGGGAGATTAGGGTAGTGGGTACATGTGGATGGAGGATTGAGATAAGAGGATGTGGATGGGGGATCAAGATAGGGGGATTGTGACGGAAAACTAGGATAAGGGGATGATGTAGATGAAGGATATGATGGATATGATGGACATCCCTTGTCAAAGGTAGCATAAGGAGTGTGATTAGGCATATATGAAGACATGATGGGATAACTTAATGGGGTGATTGGATTTTGGAATGTGGGTGGAGAAAGCTTACTAGCAATGATAGTGCCAAGGGGATCTATGTCGTATACCTCTTGATCGACAAGACTTTCATTATCATCGTTGACGTAATTAGGGTTTCCCTTGACCACTATTGATGGAGGATAAGAATTCATGATGATGAAAGGATAAAGATGATGGATAAAGATTTTGGATGGAAATGGACAAAAGCCCAAATCAGGATTTAGGACAAGCTCAGATTGGGATTGGATTAAAGCTCAGATTAGGAGGATTGGATGATGATTGGATTGGATTATCAAAGGATGATTGCGACCTGAATCTGCTTCGAGATGGAAGTAGATTGATTGGGTTGAAGGTGATTGGATAAGGATGTGATTGGATTGGATTGGATAAGATTGATCGATTGAAAGATTGGATGATGGATTGGATAGGATGATGAAAGGAACTATAAACCCCATTCAAAGATTACCCTAGGTGACGTAGGCTACTGATTCATCAGATTAAAGGATGAATGGATGATTGCAGCACCGAATCCACTTTGAGATTGAAAATGGATTGATTGGGCCGACGATGATGATTAACTTAGGATGGATGACAATCCTAAGAGGATGTTAATGATGACGATCAGATCAGACACTTCGATCAATTTGGATAATAACCCGAGATGAAGTTCAAGGGATTTGGATGGGGAAAACGATGATTTGATTGGAGAAATGGATGAACAAATACTCAAAATGAGCAAACGGTTGATCGGGACAAATGAACGATTACTCATAACGAGTAAACAAATGATCAGAACGATAGAACGAGGGTTCAAAATGATGAAAGGGACTGTGAAATGTATGAATGTTTACTCGGAACGAGTAAACGGATGATTAGAATGACAGAACGAGAGTTCAAAATGATGAAAGGATGTGTGAAATGGATGAATGTTTACTCGGAACGAGTAAACGGATGATCGAAATGACAGAACGAGAGCTCAGAATGATGAAAGGATGTGTTAAATGGGTGAAAGTTTACTCAGAATGAGTAAATGAATGATCGAAACAACTGAACGGGAGTTCAGAATGGGGAAAGGAGGGGTGAAATGGATGAATGTTTACTCAGAACGAGTAAACGAATGATCAAAACGACTGAACGGGAGTTCAGAATGGGGAAAGGTGTGAAATGGATGAATGTTTACTCAGAATGAGTAAACGAATGATCAGAATGATAGAACCAAAGTTCTAAATGATGAAAGGATGTGTGAAATGGATGAATGTTTACTCAGAATGAGTAAACAAATGATCAGAACGACAGAATGAGAGTTCAGAATGAGGAAAGGAGGGGTGAAATGGATGAATGTTTACTCGGAATGAGTAAATGAATGATCAGAATGACTGAACGGGAGTTTAGAATGGGAAAGGAGGGGTGAAATGGATGAATGTTTACTCAGAACGAGTAAACGAATGATCAGAATGATAGAACCAGAGTTCTGAATGATGAAAGGATGTGTGAAATGGATGAACTTTTACTCAGAATGAGTAAATGGATGATCGGAATGATAGAACGAGAGTTCAGAATGATGAACGAATGTGTTAAATGGATGAGAGTTTACTCAGAACAAGTAAACGGATGAGTGAAATGATAGAACGAGAGTTCAGAATGATGAAAGGATATGTTGAATGGGTGAATGTTTACTCATAACGAGTAAACGGATGATCGAAATGACAAAATGAGAGTTTAGAATGATGAAAGGATATGTTAAATGGATGAACGTTTACTTGAAATGAGTAAACGGATGATCAGAATGATGAAAGGACGTGTTGAATGGATGAAAGTTTTCTCAGAACGAGTAAACGGATGATCGAAATGACAGAACGAGAGTTCAGAATGATGAAAGGATATGTTGAATGGGTGAGAGTTTACTCAGAACGAGTAAACAGATGATCGGAATGACAGAATGAGAGTTCAGAATGATGAAAGGATATGTTAAATAGATGAAAGTTTACTCGGAACGAGTAAATGGATGGTCGGCATGATAGAACGAGAGTTCAGAATGATGAAAGGATGTGTTAAATGGATGAACGTTTACTCGGAACAAGTAAACGAATGATCAGAATGATAGAACCAAAGTTCAGAATGATGAAGGGATGTGTTAAATGGATGAGAGTTCACTCAAAATGAGTAGACGGAGAGAATGGTAGGGTATACCCCCCTCGAGGAGGTAGATGGTGAAGAAAAAGGTGCCCCGGCCAACTTCTCAAAAGTATAAAGTGGTATATATCATCAGAAAGAGCACGAAAAAATGAGAAGAACTGCCTTTGAATGGAGTCAATCGGATAAATAGTGTGGAAATGGAAACCTCGGGAAGAAAGAGCAGAAGGATAGGTCTGCCACTCCAGGATAGGTCCGCCACAGCAAGACAGATCCACCACCGGAGGGACAGGTCTGCCACCGAAGGGATAGGTCCGCCGCCGGAAGGACAGTTCCGCCAAAGGATAAGTTTAAGCTTGATTTTTTGATGGATGGGTAAGGCAAAGGACCCAAAATATAGCAAACATGAAAAGAATTTGGCCAAATTGATAATGACTGGTTTTGCACGAGAAAGATAATTCAGGTAGCACAACCCTAAGATTTAGTAGAAACAGGTATGGCCAACAAAGTCTTCTACTCTAGGATGAACATGGTTGCTAAGGAGTCCTCAATATACACCCGGTACGTGAGGCCCAAACCGTGAACACCAACCCGTTACAAGCGTGAGTCAGGAACCTTAGCAAGATACTAAAGGCTCAGACCAACTCTTCACGTCATCCCGATGCTTCACCAATTACAACATGGTTGGATTGAGGTACAACTTTCGCTCTCCCCCCTTTATATACCCCGCCGATACGTGTGGTTGGAATCGTCCGTTGGGGTGATGAAATCCCCAAGCAAGTCCCACTAAGAAAATGAAAAATGGGGTGACTCAAAGGACTTGGAAAGCTATGATTTCTCGTCACCCAAGGTCGCCAAATGGCGCAAGGGGATTGGATACATCAAATAGCCTTCCACAAGCATGCCAAACAAGGTTTGTTGACCCCTCTAATTAAACTATGTGCCTAATTTACCAAAGGACAATTGGTAAAAACTTGAAATTTCACCTTCGGGAGGTCAGGTCCACCACTCTGTGAGGACAGGTCCACCACTCTGTGAGGACAGGTCCACCACTCTATAAGGACAGGTCCACCACCGGAGAAAAAGGTGCCCCGTCCAACTTCTCAAAAGTATCAAGTGTTATATATCATTGGAAAGAGCATGGAAAAATAAGAATTGCCTTTAAACAGAGTCAATCAGACAAACAGTGTGGAAATGGCAGCCCCGGGAAGAAAGAGCAGAAGGTCAAATATGCCACTGCATAAGGACAGGTCCGCCACTCTGTAGGGACAGGTCCGCCACTCTGCAGGGAAAGCAAAAAACAACAAACGTGAAAGAAAAAGACTCGTTTGTGGGTCCCACCGGGCGTGCCAAAAATGTGATAGGTCAAATTTATGCTTTAGAATATGAGCAGCAAGTAAAAGAGTGCAAATAAACACCAAAACAACCTACACCTTAAGATTAGCCTAAGTTGGAATCAACACAAGATAAACACAACAAATGGAACATTATACCTTGTCTCGAATCGATCCTTTGGTTGGCCCTTCGATCTTTGATGTGTATGCTCCTTGGATGACAAGATGTAAACTAGATGAGGATGTGAGGATGGATGGAAATGGATGAAAGCATGAAAATGGCTAAGTGTAGATTGAGAAATAAAATTGCAAGATTTTGGCTAGCAAAATGATCTCCCCCAAAATGAGAGAAAAGAGGGGGTATTTATAGGAATTTTGAGAATTCCTAGAAGAGATGGATGGCCAAGATTGAGCCCAACATGGCCAAGATGTAGGGCTAAGGTGAGTTGAGAACTCACAAGCCCTCACACCTTGACATGTGGCAAGGGGAGAGGCTTAAGAAAGATGAGGTGGAGATGAGGTGTAAGAGAAGTACATGACATGGAGAGGGGTACAAAGTACCTTGGGATTGGACAAGATCTCCTCATAAAGGAGGTCCTTGTCCCCATGTGGGTGAGAGGACATGTGAGGAATTAAAAATTCCTCAAATATTCTCATGGGGAGATGGGAAAGAATAAAGAATAAGTTAAGGACATGTGGGAAGAAGTGAAGGAATTAAAAATTCCTTTTGGGTGCATTGGGGATTAAAAGGTGAATTAAAAATTCACATGGGGAAGTGGAGTGCCTTGCCCAAAAGGAGAAAGCCTTTAATAAGGTTGACTTAAGGACACATGCCATAAATGGGAGGAGGATTAGGTTAGACTAACCAAATGATTAAGGTTGTGCAAGTACTTAGTTAGATGGACTAATGATTCATTAGAAGCAAGTGGGAGATTAATGAAGATTAGAAGAGAGTTAGATTCCACATGCGACTTGATGTGACAAGTCAAAGATCACATGGGGAAGAGTAATGAAGGATTATAGGAGGGTTAGGTGGCTAAGAGAGATTAGAGGCCAACTTGCAAAAGTTGGAGGATGTGACACATCCTAATGATGAGATTAGAAGATGGAATAGGATAAGATAAAAATGATGGAGGATGTGACATGAAGGGAATTAAATAAATGGAATATTTATTTAATTCAATTGATGGAAGGAGGATTAAAGAGATAAGGTATTATTGATTAAATACCTTAGGGATTTGGCAAAATTAAAGATATTAATTAAATAATAGCAGTATTACTTAATTAATGAAAATAAGATGAAAGGGGATGAATTTGGATAAATTAAGTGTCCAAATTTAGATGTCTACAACTCCAATTGTGATATTTGGGCCTTCGTCTTCATCATGGAAGACACAATGTCAAAGTTTGTTGAAGACGAGTCTTGAGTAACCGACACAGTGTTCTCTTGTGAAGACTTGGGATTGGAAGTGGAAGGTACTTCCTTTCCCTTTTCATTTGTATTCCGATTTTCCTCTTCTTCTTTTTTTTTTCTTTGAAGTGTCATGCATGTGTGAACACAGGTGATGATATTTTCTCATGATTAACCGCAAGAGAGAATAGGTGATATTCTTCTTCTTCTTGTTCATTAACAGGTTCTTTGTCAAAATCCCCTTCAAAGTTGTTCGTCTATGGTGAGACAACATTTGTAGTTATTGAATGTACAAAGCTTGTACTCGGAGCAACATCAACATATCCCATGAGCTGATTCATTTTTTGATTTTTTAGACATGTGGCTCCAGTGCATGCATCAGAATCATGGAAAATGCAATAGATTGTAGCCTTCTCAGCATCAACTGGTTGTCTTGGTTCTCCTTGCAGAAATCTTGGCTTTTAATTGTTGAATATCTGGAAGTTATTCCTCTTTGGTTGGTATGGCTGCTGAGGTTGATATGGTGGTGATGTAGGCAGTGCTTGTTGCCATTGAGTTGGTGATTGTCTTTTGAGGATAGTCACCTCATTAGCTACCTTCTATAGCAGTGGATCAGTAAACGCCTGTACAAGTAGTTTGATTGAATCATTCTTCATCTTTCCTATCATAATCATATTATCTTAAAGCTTGATAGCTTCTTCGTGTGTAGGATATAGATCTACTCCTTAGCCCACCTTCAAGAAAAAGGCTATTTCTGATGGTAGTGCGTTGATGAAGCTACTCATCAAAATCTCATTGGATGGATTGAGAGTATGGGAAAGATGTGTGACAAGGAAATTAAACCTTGCTACAAACTCCCTCATCGATTCGTAGGCCTCCATCTTTGAGTTTGAGAGTTGTGCAAATAATTGGTGACTATCCTCGGCGGGATTGAATCTCACCAGGAATCTTTCACTCATGACTACCCAACTTGTAATAATTCCTAGTTTAAGATGATTAAACTAGTCTACAACGTTGTTCTCTAGAGTCTCAACAAAGAGACAGACGGTGATGTCTTCATGTGAAACATGCAAAATGGAGCAAGCCGCTGTGAATGCTGAGATGTGTTCATCAGGGTGTCAAGACCCGTCACCATGGAAATGAAGGAACTTCTTTCACAATCCCTTAGGAAGCTCATGGTGTCCTTCCAAGGCCAATGACCTAATGTTGTTGCCCCAAGGTAATGGGGTTGGACATCTTACGTTTCTTGCATTCCAGCTATTGCCATTGTTGTGGATGTTGTTATCACCCATTACTTTAGCTAGGACTGGAGATTCTTCTTCTGGTCCTTCTAGGAAATGCTCAGGAACCTCTTAAAAGATTGACTCTTCTTGAAAGAGAGGATGATTTCTCCTTCTCGTGTATACTAGGTGAGCCAGGATGATTTATTCCCACACAGGTGGTGGTAAAACTAGTCTACCAGCTACAAGATATACTCTTTCTTCTTCTTTGTCCAAAGTAGTAGCCACATTCCTCCACTGAGTAGTTGATGTATGATTTTCAAAGATAAAACTGCGTAGGCTACTAATGATGTTTGACTGCTCTGCTTCAATGTGTACAAAATTTGGTTGTATGATGGTTGGAGTAAGTCCTGGTTGTTGAACTGGAGTAGTAGGACGCCAAATGGCCATTCTCGTGACATAAAGCGTTTAGCTTTCTTGAAGTTTTCTTGCCTCATGCCCCACAATGGGCACCAGAAAACTATTGGCGTTATAATTCACACCTTTGGAGTGTGTATTGGCAATAAACAACTATGCACAGTGTGTAATGACTGCTCTTCAAATTAGGATGGGAAACTCCCTCTTTTGTTGATATGCATCAAAAAGTAAATAATCTAAATCCTATATTTTGACTCAGCTGGAAGAGGCACAAGGTTAAGAAAACCTAATATGTTGCAGATCTTTAACTACAACTAACTAAACGCTAAACTATCCTATTTCCTTAAGAAACGGAGCATGAGGACTTAGGAGCAAGGAATTGGTTACACTTCACCCATAAGTGTTTGCATAACCAAAAAATCCAGATGAAAGGAACAGTTTCACTTGTTGATCACCCAAATCCCAGTGTGGGAAAGGTGAGAGCATACAGTAGAAAGGGGATCGTTAGCTTGTAAAAATGAAACTACTAGAAAGTACAATGAGAGATGACTCATCCAATCAGAATGTAATGTAGATGTAAACTCAACAAATTATTCAACGAGAGTGTAACGATGGCTCAGCCGATCAACATGAAATGAAAAAAAAAAACTCAACAACTTATTCAGCAGGAGTGAAATTACAAGAAAAGTAAATGTCTAGGCAGCTAGCCGACCCCTTTTGCTTCTCAGCGGGCAGTACAAGAAAGTAAAATACTGAAAGTAATGGATGGAGAGGCCTGTTCCTTCCACTAAAAGTGGGAATTACAAAAAGTAAATTGCAGAAATAGAATGACTGAATCAGTACTACTTATAACAACCTTACAATATGATGAAATATACAAATTACAATGAGTATTAGCTGTCCAATATGCTTGAAAATGAAAGTAGATGAACTCCAAACATATGCAAGCTATTATACTAAGGAAAACAAGCCAAAAACTAAACTTTTACCAATTTCATATGAAAGTGCAGCGTACAGGAAACTCAAACCAGCAAGCCCATATCACACCAAAATGCTCATATCTTCATCCAGACTCCTCTGAATGATGTCAAACCAAGTGCAATGGATGCCAAAGAGAGGGGTGACCAGATTCAAGCCATTAAACCATGCCAAAAATTCTAGAATGTTTTAGCACGCTTCCCAATGCACAAAAAGAGAAAGTATGACCCTCTAGAGAAGGGCGACCAACAAGAAAAAACTCATTTCTCCACCATAAAATCTGAAACTCAGCAAAAAGAGGCACCCAAGGAAGACTCAAACAATGGGTCAATACCCAGATTTAGCAAAAAATCACCAAGTGATCTACAAGCAAAAACATGCTTCTACAAGCACCAAACCAACAAACACAAACTTTAGAAAACTTCAAATATCTTCATCACAATAAGCTCAATCTGCTCTTTAGTGTAAAGAACAACTACAAAACTTAGCTAGGTGTTATCTTGCAAGCACAAATCCAAGGTTGCTAGGAGGTATGCTTTCCTCAAAGCAAGTCTGTAGAAATTTTGGTAGCACTTCGTTATAATTTTCAATGGATACCAAGAATGAAGCCCAACACTCTTATTTATAATTTTTTTTCTCAAATTCAAATTTAATTCCCTCCAATTAGGGCACCCAATTGAAATTCACATTCATCTCTCCAACTTGCGTTTGCATTTCATCTTAACTTCATTAGCCACCTAGACATGGCGTCCAAATATGAGGGAGAGATGACTTTATCAAAATTTACAAATTAAACATAAGTTGGCATCCTAAGATATAAGTGAAAAATACATTAAAAATAACTTAAATATTTCCCTTATGAAGTTTTCCATTTTAGCATAAGAAATGTTTTTCACTCAAAACATTATTTCATGATCATCAAATATCAAAGTTGCCAAATAAGCACCTCAAATGCTAGAGACCAACTGAATATACTACCCTGCCAAAAATAACACTGCTAAAAATAGCACTTACTATAAATAGGATATTGCTAAAACTAGTTAGTTCCTCCAAATACATTTTAACTACATTTTGAGCGGTCGTTGTAACTTACTAAAAATAGTAAGTCCAGAAAAGTCACTTGTTTCAGTTGCATGTCATGTCACTGTGAAGCTCTCTAAAAACCTAGAAGGAATCTAGAAACCAAATTGCAAAACTCCAACATGCAAACCCCCAAAATTTCCAAAGTATCCTCCTAGGAAACCTTATTTATGCTTCTGACTAGCCTACGAGCCTCCAAGATAGGATAATGGCCATTTGGAATGATCACTTTTGAGTAGGGGAGATTACATGTGGCCAAGGTAGAGCAGCTCCATCATTCCAAATTCACATTTGGATTCTTTTGCAAATAAACATTCAGCTTCCAAAATAATAAGCAGTTCCTCCAAGTGCTTAAAGATCTTGCTGAAAATGAGAAAATCATCAAAGAAGATGAGCATGAACTTCCTCAACTGCTGCGAAGAGATCTTGTTCATGCAAGAATGGAAGGTTACAAGCGCATTCATCAATCTGAATGACATGACCAAGAATTCATAATGCCCAAAATGACACCTGAAGGCAGTTTCTCAATGTTTGATTCCCTCATCCTTATCTAATGGTAGCCTGATCTAAGATCAATCTTAAAGAAATACATGGCTCCATGTAGATCATCAATGAGCTTATCTATCCTGGGAATAGGATACCGCTTCTTGATAGTCTTTTGATTCAACATAGGGTAATCAACACACATGCGCATGGTGCCATCCTTCTTCTTGACCAACACTATAGCTAAAGCAAAGGGGCTCTTGCTAGGGCGAATGTGACCCATATCCAAGAGTTCCTTTATGGAATTCTCAATTTCATCCTTCTACTTCTTGGGGTAGTGGTAAGGAGTTGTGATGACCATCTTAGCTCCTTTTTCAAGTTTCATAACATGCTCACAACCTCTTTCACAAGATCTCCCAGGAGGTATAATACCAAATAATTTACTCTTCTTGCTGATCAATGACTGAATGTCAGGATGGTAGTGTCTCTTCTCCTCCACTGGATCGGATGGTAAGATCATACACTCTACTTCCCACTCTACTTGGTCATGATGAATCAACCTTTCCATCCTCTTGAATGACACAATGTGAGGGCCTCTATTTGACATCTCTCTTAAAACCACCCTCTTACCATCTAACTGAAATGTCAACTCCATAGTCTACAGGTTCAGGGTGGTCTCACCAAGAGAACACAGCCATTGGATACCAAGCACGACATCGGTATCTTCAATGCCTACAACATAAAAATCATCTTTCATCTCATAATTTCCCAATTGCATAAACAAGTTGGGAATCTTCCTATTGCATGACAGTGTAAAGCCATCAGCCACCATCACTTTGAAGCCTTCAAAATACTCTGTCTTGAGGCCTCTCTTTGCTACCAAACCTTCATCAATGAAGTTATGGGTTGCTCTAGTGTTGATTAGAGCAATAATTCACTGCGATCCAATCACTCATCGAACTTGGAAAGATTCATTCTTTTGAAAGATTGAGAGTTGTGCCATTGCACTCCCACCTCCTTGGTCCTTTGCTTCCTCTTCTCGAGTATTTTCATCTTCACTCCCAGCTGATTCATATTGCTGATCAGACATATCAGATTCTGATCCAAAATCAGAATAGGCCTCCATATGATGTGAATGACCCTTTCCATAGCATTTTTGGCCTTCTACCCAGGGTTCTTTGCAAGTGGAACAAAGAACATCCTTTCTCAACTTCTCACGAAGCTCTTTAGTCATCTTCAAAGGAAACCTCTTAGGCCGATGCAAAGAATGCTTCTTATCTCTTTTGTGACCATAAGCTTTGGACTGGAACTTTGGCTTTGGGGGAGCCAACTCCATGCTTCTTGATTTCTTGATAGCTTCATCCAGAGTTGGTGGATCAAAGGACTTGACCCAACCCATCAAGGGCTCCATCAAACCTCCAGTAAACAAAATCACAAGTCTCCTATCTGTGATGTTGGGCACCATCACGGAAAGCCTTTGAAAATCAGCAACACATGAGTCAAGTGAGCCATGTTGTTTTAGCTACGCCAACTCATGAAATTTTACTTCAGGGTCCTTAGTATCAAACCTTTTTATCAACTTGTTGGTAAAATCCTCATAGGTGTGAATGAGGTTATGTTGAGGGTGATGAAACCATGATACGACCATTCGTGTGCAACTCCATTGTAAGAAGCCTACCTTATCTCAACCCAAAAAAAATTCTCCTTGTTGGCTTAATATTTTTTTATGTAGGTTAAAAGATATGAAACAAAATACCAAATGATGAAATTGTAAGCAAATCAATCAACATATGAGAACGACAAACATAGGAAATGATGATGGCTTCTTATTGAATCAGAAATCTAATTACAAATAGAGGATAGCTTGCAGCTTATAATTAGATAATCTGATTTAGAAAATCAGACCTCATACAATATGCAAAATAGCTAAAATATATATCAAACCTAGCCAAGTTGTTGGAGAATGAAACCCTATCATTTCACACCTAAAGTTGCAATTTCCAACCACCAAATTGGAAACCCTAGTCACCCAATATCTTCAAAATTCATATAAAATTTCCAGCATCTCAAAATTCATGAAACCAATTTTATTACACTCAAAAATGTCTCTAGTCTGGATCCTCCAAGGTAGATTTTCTCAGAAAAAATTGTAGACCTCCAAATCTAATTTTTGACCAGGAACTTGTCTTTAAACCCTAGCTATGAAATGCACCAAGCTTGCACAATTCTGGCCTATAATGAAACCTGGGTGATTTCACCTCTCAAACAGGGGTAAGAGAGCATCACCAAACCCAACTCAAGGGAACACCACCTTTAAGTAATTCTGAAAACTTATTTCAGACAAGAGAAAGCAAGTATCGATCCAACATAATGATCTCACAGCCCTCCATGCCTTCTTAAATAAGGCTTCTAGTCCAAACCACCCTTAGAAGGAGAATCTAATTTGTTTTTTTTTAATATTCAATAACTTCATTGCAAAGGAACCTAAACTGCCCTTAGAGAAGATTTGATTTTATTTCATTAAAATATTCATTGCCTTCACCACTAAGGCATCTAAGCCCCCTTGGGGAAGATCAGATTTTACCTCATTAAAATATTGGTTTCCTTCCTCCTTAAGTCTCCTAAACTTCCCTAGGAGAGAGAATTGACCTTCTAGAAGCAAATTAGATCTGATTTGATGTGGGTCAACTAGCCACGAAAGATAATAAAATTTTAACTATTTGCAAAATCCCTTCCTTCTTCCTTATAAAATTGCTTTGAATTGCAAGTGGACCATGAGATAATAATAAAATATGATCAACATTATACTTTATTTTTTTGTTAAGGATAATTCCCCTTTTAATCTCTAAAAACATCTTACCAAAATTATGATTCTCATGGCCAATATCATTCTCTTATCTTGCCATCTAACCCATGGGAATGTTGGATGGGCTAGAATCAAGTCACCAAGATGTCACTCCAAGAATGGAGACATTACAGTCCTCCCTTCCAAGGATTGCTTTCCCTCAAGCAATCGCCATACAACCCGCTGCTCCACTATGATCGAAGTGCCAATACACCACAATCCATGAAGCAACATAATGGAATCCATGTGAAATAATGCTCCCAACTAGTCAATACCCAGATCCCAAACCAATCTATCCAACCTGCTGTAAGAGATGCAATTGAAATCTCTCATGAAGTCACCATGAAACTCCCATCCATTATGGTAGACCAATAAGAAGAAGTTAAAATGAATTCGTAAATGCATATAATCCAATCCATAAGGCCACCAAACGTTGTTGTGATAACTCAAACCAGCACTGAGATCAATGTCAATGGTGTCATCATACCCATGTATAAGCAGATAATTCATCTCATTTGCAATATCCACTAAAAAGACATGTCTCCACATATTGCACATGACCTGTGTCTTTTCCACATCATCCATGCTAGAATACAAAAAATTAGATCTTATGTGGCTTATATCCACACCAATGGAAGATCTTATGATGTTGTCGCCAATATGTGTTATGGCTGCCATCTCATGATTGAATGAAGGTATATTGGTGTCCTCCAATAGAAAATCAGGATTACCGTCATACCTTTTCATCATATCTTTATGGAGATCATCATAATTGACAATTAAATATTTTGTATAATTATGAAGTGAATGGATAGTGCTCTGTGGACGTTGTGATTTTCTGGTAAACACAAAGGGATTTACTGTAGTAAGTTACTTAGAAAGCAAGGACTTGAATGTTGTATTATTTTTTAAATTTTCTGATTTTAGATTAAAAAAGGTGACAAAGGAGTAAGGGTTTAGAAATCCTATACTATTCCTATGAAATCAAGAGATGGTAAGGATTGAGTGAAACAAAAAAAATACTTTGTTTCGCCACGCTAAATGACAACTACAAAAAGCAAGTGCAATCTTTTGTAATTTGTGCTTAAGATTTGAAGAAAGTAACAAAGCTTGAAGTAGAAGGAAGAAAGGAAAACTTATCCAAATAGCATAGTGATCTTTTCTATTTTATTTTTTTCCAGAATATCAGGCAGATTTACATTCTCTACCTTATTATGGAAAAAAATTCATTTATCTATTCAGAACTTTAATATTCTCTCTGTGCATTTTTGCAGATTTATGATAAACAAGGGAGAACCTTCGAGGAAAATACAAAAGAAGTTTGCCAGCAAGGGTTCACATCTAGAGTCTAAGATCAACTCTAAATGGAAAAAAATCATGGACACCAATCTCGGTCATGTAGATTTTGATGATTTTAAAAAGAGGATGTATGGAAGTGATGGATTCTTGCCCACGCCAATTGCACGATGGATGATGCAGAATGGCATTGTCCAAAAAGTTGGATTTCTGCCAGCAGTAGAATGTCCAGAACTCATGGTAGAATGTGCATTGCACTATAATGCACAAGAAAGATAGATTGAAGCACCTAACAGAAGGGTATTGGCATACTTGGGAGAGTTGGCTATACAAGAAGCATTTGGAATCCCAACCTACCACAAAACATCTTACCGAACCAATGATGATGCACAAAAACTTTATGAAGATCAACAAGACCTTTGTGCATAAAACATAAACAAGTCATGGTTGGTGAAGCCTAGACCCACTACCAAAAAGATGCCCAAGAAGTTGTTTAGAACTGATTTTAAGGAAGAGTACGATGATATGGTTTTGTTACTAAATAGAATGGTGGGCAATTCTCAAGGTGCGCCCTTTGAAACCTGGATGTATTATTTCACTAATGAAAAAACTTTCAAAGTAAAAATGTTCAACTAGTCAAGGACGATCATTAATAGTCTTCACAAGCAGCTAATCAACTTGGAGAGGACCAAAAATTTCCACGAATTCCTATGTTATATATTTTCTTGCTAGAACCTACAGATATGTTGGCCTAATTTGCAAGGGTGTAGCTGGTAATGGTGAAGGAGAATTCAAGTCTTATGATTGCTATCCTTAATTGTAGTTGAGTGATAAATCACACTTTATATGGGTGCATGATGTCTTTCTCATGTATATCACTGGAATACTCCAAGGAGGAATGCATCAAAGGCTCACCCGTGAAGCCAAAAGTTTAATCAGCAGATATGGATCCTGGTTTATCTAGTTTCCTAGATTCACATACATTAGAATTCAAGGATTCATAGGTCGCCCTTATAGGCTGCCAATTTATCCCACCAATAGAATGGTTCTATTAGAGGTTCTTAGGAAATTGGAAACTTATCAAAACATCCAAAGGCCAAAGCAGAAAGAAACCATCACTTTTCCACTCTTTATTGGCAATATGTTAGAACCTATCCATCGGCACAAGTAGCAAAAAGTGCCCGATTCGAAATACAATTGTACCCGTTCACTTCCTACAAGTCCAGGGCTGACTTTGATCCATTTCATCATATTGGAAATGTGGACAGGAGGAAATATAAACATAGAGTTAACCTAGAAGAGTTATAGGAAAATGTTGCTGATGAATATGACGTGAGGAAAAGGCTATGGTTGAGACTGCCATTAGATATGATTAGGACAACAAAGCTCTTCTGTGTACCTGATCAACTTGAAGATGATGGAGTGTACGTGCAGCCGGGCTTTGATGAAAGACAATCGCTTCCTCCTATGAGATGGTCTAAGCCTGTGCTTGGTGAGTTAACAAATTTTATGAGGCTTGTGTTCAAGTATTCGCGATGGTGGGTAGACTAGCAAGTGAATATTTTACGAAAAAAGAGTGTGCCATTTACATATGACTTGATGGGTGAGGCAGAGTCTTGTTCTTCAAATGCTAGTGCATCTCAGGGAGGTGAACTAACCGAGATTGCCAACCCAAAGAAGAGAAAAGAAATGATCAATGATTCTACAAGGCAGAACAAGAAGAAGGCAACAGATGAGGGACCTCCTCAAGGGAAGTAGAAATCCAAGGCCCTTCATTCAACCACATCCAAAAATGTGGATGAGATATTGATCATGGAGGAAGAGTCATGGGGACAATTAATATTTCCTTCACCGGTTCTAGAAAAGGATATGGAGCCATCAATGATTCTACAAGGCAGAACAAGAAGAAGGCAACAGATGAGGGACCTCCTCAAGGGAAGTAGAAATCCAAGGCCCTTCATTCAACCACATCCAAAAATGTGGATGAGATATTGATCATGGAGGAAGAGTCATGGGGACAATTAATATTTCCTTCACCGGTTCTAGAAAAGGATATGGAGCCAGTATAGCTGGAAGATGATGATCATCACTCCCCTACAGGCACAAAGATTCTTGGGTCGGATGATGATGTAGATATCATGGAAGGAGAATTCCAAGAGGGAATGATTTCTGTCTTCAATGAAATTCAAGAAATCCCATCTGTGCAGGAAATTTAGGATATGTAAGACATTCAAGATAATCAAGAAGATGGAATTGAACAGCTGACAATCCCAAACTGGTTGAAAGAAAGGCTAAAAATTAAGGTACTAGCAGAGATACTAGAAGAAGATGATATTGCAGACTTCTTGGTGAGGTTAGAACAGGATACTACAAAGAAGCTAGCCAAGAAATTTTCTACAATATAGAGAGATGAAGCTGGTAATTGTATAGTGAAAATTGCAGTACCAATAGTTGAGAAGTCATGAGGTGAAATTTCCCCAAATTAATATGTCGTTACAACCATTGATATTGGTCCCACAACAAAAGGGCAGGAAGTTGAGGACCTAGATAACTCTATTGCCACCATTAAATCTAGGATGGAAAAAGAAGTGGTGAAGAGAAGAGAATATAAAAGGGAGATTGAGCACCTAAAGGAATACATCCTACATTTAACCAGGCTGCTCAATCAAGGTGAACAATCAACCCCTCCACTTCTAAACTCTTCACAGGAGCCAGTAAGAAATTTTGAAGAAGAACTGACTACTGCCAAGGAAACCAAGGAATCGATGACATGAAAGAAAGAAGAAGCTATGGCATTCACACAAAAGTTGGCATATGTTTATGGGAAAACCTCCTCTCTATTCTAAAGAGTTTTAAACCTAGCAGAAGCATGGGACGGTCTCCAAGACATTCAAAGAAAAATTATCACGTCTTTGAGAAATAAAGGGAATTTCAAAGCAAATATTGATTGATGAGAAGATCATTACAACATGCATACGATTTCAACAACTAGTATTATGCACTAATTTCATGAGGAGAAGTCTTGGAAAGAGTAAAAGCGAATAGTGCAAAAATTGAAGAACAAGTAAGAGGAATCCAAAATAAAATCTTCCACATGGCTACCGATGTGCTTGACAAGGACATTGTCCGAGAAAATGATTTGCGGTCGAAAAATCTGAAGGATAAAGTTCAAAGGATTTTCTCTACCACTATTAGGTCAATCCTGAAAGAAAATTGGACTAAGGCATTCAACTTACTGACCTTTTGAAACACCTTCCTACTACATGAATCAGAATGGGTGATCACCTTTGCAAAGTGTGCAGATAGTTTGGACTTGCTGGAATACAAAGTTAACACGCTATCGGACATCACCATTGAGGAATTAAGCATGATCATGTCCAAGTTCATTGAAAGTATTGCTATGGAAGTGGATAAGGACACAACTCCTAGTGAATGAATTCTCTATTTTTAACTGTTTGTTATTTGGGAAACCCTAATTAGGGTTATGTTATTTTAAATCTGGGCCATTGTTGAAATAACATAACCACCAAATAACTGTCAGTTAATAGTCATTGCCATCACTATAATGAACTTGAACTCCTCAATGGTGATCAGTTCATATTCTTTAGAGATTAACTAGCGTCAGCGCAATTTCAATCATTTTATAAAGATGAAAAGTTTGACCCATGTAACAAAATCTACTTATTTCCATTTAATCTAGTTCAAACTTGGCTTGCACTCCTCTCTCGAATGGAAGTTTTGATCTCCAACACCAATTTCAGAGAAAGTTTCTAAATCTGGCACCACTTCAATGAAGTCTTTTTTGTCTTTTTTCCAAAATTTGGCCTAAAGGAGAAATTCAAATTTCTTTTGCTAGGTGTTGGAAAATTAAAATTTTCATGTGTTATTTTTCCAACCCATTTATTTTAATTATTTTAATCATGGCATTTTATTTTTATCCTAAGGCGAGTTTGATTAAATTTTCCAAGTCATTTCTTGTCTCTACCTAAGAGAATTTTGTTCTCCTGTCAATTTTAACATGTATTTGCCATAATTTCTTAAGTCTTTGGTGAATTTCCTCAGTATCTAGGCATTTCAATGTTAGACTTAGGAATTTTTTTTTATTTCTCCATTTTCTCTAGGTAAGGTGGACTTATCAAGGTGTCAGGCATGCTCTTTATGGACTAGGCGTACTTCATCATTGCTTTTTCCATCTTACATATGCTAGGAAAACTTGGCTTAATCTTGTGCCATGTCTTTCTTGAGTGGGGTGAACTTAGCTTAATGTTATGCCATGTGGATGGGGCGGACTTTGCCTATGATCAGGCCATATCACATTCCAGCTTGGGCGGACTTGGCAAGGTGTCAAGCCACTTCTCTTCTTCCTATGGCAGACTTTTCCACTGTTCATGCCATTCCTCCTGGGCAGACTTGCCACATACCCGTGCCATTCCCTGTTCAAGCTTGGGTGGACTTTACCACTATCCATGCCATGATTCATCCTTGGTGGGTGGGCTTGTCTTAAGTTCAGCCATGACCAACACTTCGGCAATTTTCTGGCCTTTATCTGGTTCATCTAAAATTTCTCACTTATTTCCACTTCTAGGGGTCTTCTGAAGATGACAATGTTGAAACCATGACCTAGGAACTTTCCAAAAACATAAACCTTCCCAAAATTGAAACTTTACAAAAATAAATTCCTAAAAAGTAGGAAGTCCAAAATAGGCTAAAAGTGCCAAAAATAAAGTCCCAAAAAAGTAGGAGGTGTCAGAATTGACTCAAACGACAGGCGATCCTCATCCACTAGGCCTTCTAAGCATTCTAATGATGTTTGTGCACTGATTCAGGCTCAAATTCTTTACTTGGCTCAAGTGACCATTCAAAAACTCTAACTCTAAACTCCCAAAATGAAATTGAGGCGCAACGGAAAAACCCTAAAAAGAAAACAAACTACTAGGGTCCCCATTTGTAATGGGGTGATGTGTGATAAGGTCACAATAGATCCTCACATGGGATCACTGAGTGTAGTGTCTCAGTCATCTCATGATCATCAATGTGTGAAGGACAAGAAGCAACATGCTTGTGTGTGAATTCCTCATAGATCTTTATCCTCTCTTCCCTTATGGGTGGAAGGTCATCAACTAAATGTGTTCCCAACTGAAGAGTATAGGCATCGTGGCTATGAGTTAACTTCTCTTTCACGGTCCTCAATGCAAGTACGAAGAGGTGATCTCTATCCGCAAGAAGGTGCACATAGTTGTTTTTCATCTTGATCAAAGCTTCTTGCAATCCTTCACAATCTTGGGGCCTATTTTTCTCCCACAAATCTGCTACCATCTCATAGATGTGATCAAAATGGGATAAGGCTGCCATGATCATATCCTCCCTCACCTTCAGCTGATTCATCAAGGGACATGAATGGTAGGACTTGCCTTCCTCATGCAAGATCTCAGGTGTACCATCATGTTCATCAACATACTCAAACAAGGGATTATCATGATAAGAGTGAAAGGGAATTATATCAATAGACTTATGCCTCTCTACATCTACTAATATAGGATATTGGAAAAATGAATTTCCCATCACATACTTATCTTCCCACTTAGCATGACCAGGATCATTATTTCCACAATCTTCATTGGATTCAAATTCACATGAGGATGCTATACTGTTGTTCAAACTCAAAAAATATGAATGTTGATCATACCTTTCCAAGGTGCATTGGTTGTCTTCTCCTACTTCTCTCCTCATAGTGGGTGATTCCTCAAGAAGTGTTGGTCTAGGAGGAGTAGCGAGCTGAACATAATATGTCTCCTTAGCTAGTTTAGGTGTCCCAAACCTGCTAGATGCTTCCATCTCTATGGTGGCTCTATTTTTATATTCCCACCAACTCCATGGTGTAAGGTTCATGATGAACCACACATTGTGAAAGTGGAGTATCTTCCCATTTGGTGACCACTAAGTCTTTATGAACAACGCTTCAATGCAATGAATCTCAAACATTCTCATCAAATGTGATTCTATTGTAAACATGTGTGTAAAATTAGGGGAGCCAAGGTTATTATAGGTCGCCATACCATGTACAATGTTGGGAATTATGATCTCTCCTTCATGTTTCTTGGCAGTCAGGGATCCACAAGTTGTCCCATCATCATCAACCAATGGATGTGATGTCAAGGTACATAGAGGCTCCTTCTCAAGCGGCTGATCTTCGTGCTCAATATGAAAACCATGTGATTCTTCTTCCTCCAAGCTATGGTCTTCATATGATGATTGAATTTTGTCTTTATCATAAACATGGATAGGCTGAAACAAACCTTCTTTCTTTTCTTCTGAAGGTAACTCCTCTCTCTTAGGAGTGACGATGGGTCAAAGAGGTCTATCTGGAGTGGTTGTAGATTGTCTCCCCACATTACTTCTTCCACTACTTTCACCACATACCCTTCTAGAACTTGAATGATCCCTCCTCAATTGTCCCACAGTAGCAATCAGGTTATACTGAAACTGTTGGAACATTTGTTGTTGTGCTTGTTCAAGGTCTTTCATTATTTTCTCTAAACTAGGTTCCTTTCCCTTCTTTGGTAGAGAAAGAAGGAAGGTAGGTAACAATCTTCCATCCTTAATTCTAGCCATGAAACTAACTTGCTGTCCAAATTGAAAGGCAATCCAAATTGTAGTGTACCCAACTGATTTCACCCAACAGGCTGGTAGGAATCTGGCTCTGATACCACTTTAAGAAGCCTACCTTATCTTAACCCAAAAAAAATTCTCCTTGTTGGCTTAATATTTTTATGTAGGTTAAAATATATGAAACATAATACCAAATGATGAAATTGTAAGAAAATCAATCAACATATGAGAATGACAAACTTAGGAAATGATGATGGCTTCTTATTCAATCAAAAATATGATTACAAATAGAGGATAGCTTGCAACTTATAATCAGATAATCTAATTTAGAAAATCACCTAATACAATATGCAAAATAGCCAAAATATATATATCAAACCCTAGCCAAGTTGTTGGAGAATGAAACCCTATCAGTTCACACTTGAAGTTGGAATTTCCAGCCACCAAACTAGAAACCCTAGTTGCCCAACATCTTCAAAATTCATATAAAATCGCCAGCATCTCAAAATTCATGAAACCAATTTTATTGCACTCCAAAATGTTTCTAGTTTGGATCGCCCAAGGTAGATTTTCTCAAAAAAGTCTATAGACCTCCAAATCTGGTTTTTGACCAGGAACTTGTCTTCAAACCCTAGTTATAAAATGCACCAAGCTTGCACAATTCTAGCCTATAATGAAACCCGAGTGATTTCACCTCTCAAACAGGGGTAAGGGAGCATCACCAAACCCAAATCAAGGGAACACCACCTTGAAGTAATTCTGAAAACTTATTTCAGATAAGAGAAAGCAAGTATCGATCCAACATAATGATCTCACTACCCTCCATGCCTTCTTAAATAAGACTTCTAGTCCAAACCACCCTTAGAAGGAGAATCTAATTTGTTTTTATTAAAATATTCAATAACTTCATTGCTAAGGCACCTAAACCACCCTTAATGAAGATCTGATTTTGTTTCATTAAAATATTCATTGCCTTCACCACTAAGGCATCTAAGCTTCCCTTCAGGAAGATCAGATTTTACCTTGTTGGTTGAATATTTTGCAAACTTGTGAGGTTTAGAAAAATGGTGGTTTCAGCCATAGTGTGTGAGTATAATGCTCTCCTAATTTAGGGAAGGCTCCCCCTTTTTACTAACTAAAATTAAAATGGATGGAATAACAACCTTTCCTCTTGTTTTAGGAAATATTATGTTCTTTTCTCTTCACAGAAAAGTAACAATAACTTTTAGAAAAACTCTTATAATAGCCTATAATAAAATCGAGAAAAAGGAAATGAAGTTTCCTGAAAGCACAAAGACTTTTGTCACTTCCTCCGGGGCGGGAAAACAATTCTAAGCACAAAGTCTTGAGAAGTTGAGATCATATCTACCCTTTTTGAAAGATAATTTAAGAACAAGTTGAATATATAATAGCACAAAGTTTGTAAGTATAATGCATTCAAGAATCACCTAATATGAGAATTATTACAAGCACAAAGACTTTATAATTCTTCCCAACTCCTAATCACAAAGACTTTATAATTCTTCCCAACTCCTAATCACAAATTAAGCTAATTTAGCCTTTCAAACTTATAGCACAAAGA
>VDFB02256005.1:72446-119827 GCA_007258455.2 Sequoia sempervirens
TAAGATTGATCGATTGAAAGATTGGATGATGGATTGGATAGGATGACGAGAGGGACTATAAACCCCATTCAAAGATTATCTTAGATGACTTAGGATACTGATTGATCGGATTAAAGGATGAATGGATGATTGCAGCACCGAATCCACTTTGAATTGAAAATGGATTGATTGGGCCGACGATGATGATTAACTTAGGATGGATGACAATCCTAAGAGGATGTTAATGATGACGATCAGATCAGACACTTCGATCAATTTGGATAATAACCCGAGATGAAGTTCAAGGGATTTGGATGGGGAAAACGATGATTTGATTGGAGAAATGGATGAACAAATACTCAAAATGAGCAAACGGTTGATCGGGACAAATGAACGATTACTCATAACGAGTAAACAAATGATCAGAACGATAGAACGAGGGTTCAAAATGATGAAAGGGACTGTGAAATGTATGAATGTTTACTCGGAACGAGTAAACGGATGATTAGAATGACAGAACGAGAGTTCAAAATGATGAAAGGATGTGTGAAATGGATGAATGTTTACTCGGAACGAGTAAACGGATGATCGAAATGACAGAACGAGAGCTCAGAATGATGAAAGGATGTGTTAAATGGGTGAAAGTTTACTCAGAATGAGTAAATGAATGATCGAAACAACTGAACGGGAGTTCAGAATGGGGAAAGGAGGGGTGAAATGGATGAATGTTTACTCAGAACGAGTAAACGAATGATCAAAACGACTGAACGGGAGTTCAGAATGGGGAAAGGTGTGAAATGGATGAATGTTTACTCAGAATGAGTAAACGAATGATCAGAATGATAGAACCAAAGTTCTAAATGATGAAAGGATGTGTGAAATGGATGAATGTTTACTCAGAATGAGTAAACAAATGATCAGAACGACAGAATGAGAGTTCAGAATGAGGAAAGGAGGGGTGAAATGGATGAATGTTTACTCGGAATGAGTAAATGAATGATCAGAATGACTGAACGGGAGTTTAGAATGGGAAAGGAGGGGTGAAATGGATGAATGTTTACTCAGAACGAGTAAACGAATGATCAGAATGATAGAACCAGAGTTCTGAATGATGAAAGGATGTGTGAAATGGATGAACTTTTACTCAGAATGAGTAAATGGATGATCGGAATGATAGAACGAGAGTTCAGAATGATGAACGAATGTGTTAAATGGATGAGAGTTTACTCAGAACAAGTAAACGGATGAGTGAAATGATAGAACGAGAGTTCAGAATGATGAAAGGATATGTTGAATGGGTGAATGTTTACTCATAACGAGTAAACGGATGATCGAAATGACAAAATGAGAGTTTAGAATGATGAAAGGATATGTTAAATGGATGAACGTTTACTTGAAATGAGTAAACGGATGATCAGAATGATGAAAGGACGTGTTGAATGGATGAAAGTTTTCTCAGAACGAGTAAACGGATGATCGAAATGACAGAACGAGAGTTCAGAATGATGAAAGGATATGTTGAATGGGTGAGAGTTTACTCAGAACGAGTAAACAGATGATCGGAATGACAGAATGAGAGTTCAGAATGATGAAAGGATATGTTAAATAGATGAAAGTTTACTCGGAACGAGTAAATGGATGGTCGGCATGATAGAACGAGAGTTCAGAATGATGAAAGGATGTGTTAAATGGATGAACGTTTACTCGGAACAAGTAAACGAATGATCAGAATGATAGAACCAAAGTTCAGAATGATGAAGGGATGTGTTAAATGGATGAGAGTTCACTCAAAATGAGTAGACGGAGAGAATGGTAGGGTATACCCCCCTCGAGGAGGTAGATGGTGAAGAAAAAGGTGCCCCGGCCAACTTCTCAAAAGTATAAAGTGGTATATATCATCAGAAAGAGCACGAAAAAATGAGAAGAACTGCCTTTGAATGGAGTCAATCGGATAAATAGTGTGGAAATGGCAACCTCGGGAAGAAAGAGCATAAGGATAGGTCTGCCACTCCAGGACAGGTCCGCCACAGCAGGATAGATCCACCACCGGAGGGACAGGTCCGCCACCGGAGGGACAGGTCCACTGCCAGAAGGACAAGTCCGCCAAAGGATAAGTTTAAGCTTGATTTTTTGATGGATGGGTAAGGCAAAGGACCCAAAATATAGCAAACATGAAAAGAATTTGGCCAAATTGATAATGACTGGTTTTGCACGAGAAAGATAATTCAGGTAGCACAACCCTAAGATTTAGTAGAAACAGGTATGGCCAACAAAGTCTTCTACTCTAGGATGAACATGGTTGCTAAGGAGTCCTCAATATACACCCGGTACGTGAGGCCCAAACCGTGAACACCAACCCGTTACAAGCGTGAGTCAGGAACCTTAGCAAGATACTAAAGGCTCAGACCAACTCTTCACGTCATCCCGATGCTTCACCAATTACAACATGGTTGGATTGAGGTACAACTTTCGCTCTCCCCCCTTTATATACCCCGCCGATACGTGTGGTTGGAATCGTCCGTTGGGGTGATGAAATCCCCAAGCAAGTCCCACTAAGAAAATGAAAAATGGGGTGACTCAAAGGACTTGGAAAGCTATGATTTCTCGTCACCCAAGGTCGCCAAATGGCGCAAGGGGATTGGATACATCAAATAGCCTTCCACAAGCATGCCAAACAAGGTTTGTTGACCCCTCTAATTAAACTATGTGCCTAATTTACCAAAGGACAATTGGTAAAAACTTGAAATTTCACCTTCGGGAGGTCAGGTCCACCACTCTGTGAGGACAGGTCCACCACTCTGTGAGGACAGGTCCACCACTCTATAAGGACAGGTCCACCACCGGAGAAAAAGGTGCCCCGTCCAACTTCTCAAAAGTATCAAGTGTTATATATCATTGGAAAGAGCATGGAAAAATAAGAATTGCCTTTAAACAGAGTCAATCAGACAAACAGTGTGGAAATGGCAGCCCCGGGAAGAAAGAGCAGAAGGTCAAATATGCCACTGCATAAGGACAGGTCCGCCACTCTGTAGGGACAGGTCCGCCACTCTGCAGGGAAAGCAAAAAACAACAAACGTGAAAGAAAAAGACTCGTTTGTGGGTCCCACCGGGCGTGCCAAAAATGTGATAGGTCAAATTTATGCTTTAGAATATGAGCAGCAAGTAAAAGAGTGCAAATAAACACCAAAACAACCTACACCTTAAGATTAGCCTAAGTTGGAATCAACACAAGATAAACACAACAAATGGAACATTATACCTTGTCTCGAATCGATCCTTTGGTTGGCCCTTCGATCTTTGATGTGTATGCTCCTTGGATGACAAGATGTAAACTAGATGAGGATGTGAGGATGGATGGAAATGGATGAAAGCATGAAAATGGCTAAGTGTAGATTGAGAAATAAAATTGCAAGATTTTGGCTAGCAAAATGATCTCCCCCAAAATGAGAGAAAAGAGGGGGTATTTATAGGAATTTTGAGAATTCTTAGAAGAGATGGATGGCCAAGATTGAGCCCAACATGGCCAAGATGTAGGGCTAAGGTGAGTTGAGAACTCACAAGCCCTCACACCTTGACATGTGGCAAGGGGAGAGGCTTAAGAAAGATGAGGTGGAGATGAGGTGTAAGAGAAGTACATGACATGGAGACGGGTACAAAGTACCTTGGGATTGGACAAGATCTCCTCATAAAGGAGGTCCTTGTCCCCATGTGGGTGAGAGGACATGTGAGGAATTAAAAATTCCTCAAATATTCTCATGGGGAGATGGAAAAGAATAAAGAATAAGTTAAGGACATGTGGGAAGAAGTGAAGGAATTAAAAATTCCTTTTGGGTGCATTGGGGAATTAAAAGGTGAATTAAAAATTCACATGGGGAAGTGGAGTGCCTTGCCCAAAAGGAGAAAGCCTTTAATAAGGTTGGCTTAAGGACACATGCCATAAATGGGAGGAGGATTAGGTTAGACTAACCAAATGATTAAGGTTGTGCAAGTACTTAGTTAGATGGACTAATGATTCATTAGAAGCAAGTGGGAGATTAATGAAGATTAGAAGAGAGTTAGATTCCACATGTGACTTGATGTGACAAGTCAAAGATCACATGGAGAAGAGTAATGAAAGATTATAGGAGGGTTAGGTGGCTAAGAGAGATTAGAGGCCAACTTGCAAAAGTTGGAGGATGTGACACATCCTAATGATGAGATTAGAAGATGGATTAGGATAAAATAAAAATGATGGAGGATGTGACATGAAGGGAATTAAATAAATGGAATATTTATTTAATTCAATTGATGGAAGGAGGATTAAAGAGATAAGGTATTATTGATTAAATACCTTAGGGATTTGGCAAAATTAAAGATATTAATTAAATAATAGCAGTATTACTTAATTAATGAAAATAAGATGAAAGGGGATGAATTTGGATAAATTAAGTGTCCAAATTTAGATGTCTACAACTCCAATTGTGATATTTGGGCCTTCGTCTTCATCATGGAAGACACAATGTCAAAGTTTGTTGAAGACGAGTCTTGAGTAACCGACACAGTGTTCTCTTGTGAAGACTTGGGATTGGAAGTGGAAGGTACTTCCTTTCCCTTTTCATTTGTATTCCGATTTTCCTCTTCTTCTTTTTTTTTTCTTTGAAGTGTCATGCATGTGTGAACACAGGTGATGATATTTTCTCATGATTAACCGCAAGAGAGAATAGGTGATATTCTTCTTCTTCTTGTTCATTAACAGGTTCTTTGTCAAAATCCCCTTCAAAGTTGTTCGTCTATGGTGAGACAACATTTGTATTTATTGAATGTACAAAGCTTGTACTCGGAGCAACATCAACAAATCCCATGAGCTGATTCATTTTTTGATTTTTTAGACATGTGGCTCCAGTGCATGCATCAGAATCATGGAAAATGCAATAGATTGTAGCCTTCTCAGCATCAACTAGTTGTCTTGGTTCTCCTTGCAGAAATCTTGGCTTGTAATTGTTGAATATCTGGAAGTTATTCCTCTTTGGTTGGTATGCCTGTTGAGGTTGATATGGTGGTGATGTAGGCAGTGCTTGTTGCGATTGAGTTGGTGATTATTTTTTGAGGATAGTCACCTCATTAGCTACCTTCTATAGCAGTGGATCAATAAACGCTTGTACAAGTAGTTTGATTGAATCATTCTTCATCTTTCCCGTCGTAATCATATTATCTTAAAGCTTGATAGCTTCTTTGTGTGTAGGATATAGATCTACTCCTTAGCCCACCTTCAAGAAAAAGGCTATTTCTAATGGTAGTGCGTTGATGAAGCTACTCATCAAAATCTCATTGGATGGATTGAGAGTATGGGAAAGATGTGTGACAAGGAAATTAAACCTTGCTACAAACTCCCTCATCGATTCGTATGCCTCCATCTTTGAGTTTGAGAGTTGTGCAAATAATTGGTGACTATCCTCGGCGGGATTGAATCTCACCAGGAATCTTTCACTCATGACTACCCAACTTGTAATAATTCCTAGTTTAAGATGATTAAACTAGTCTACAACGTTGTTCTCTAGAGTCTCAACAAAGAGATAGACGGTGATGTCTTCATGTGAAACATGCAAAACGGAGCAAGCTGCTGTGAATGTTGAGATGTGTTCATCAGGGTGTCAAGACCCGTCACCATGGAAATGAAGGAACTTCTTTCACAATCCCTTAGCAAGCTCATGGTGTCCTTCTAAGGCCAATGACCTAGTGTTGTTGCCCCAAGGTAATGGGGTTGGACATCTTACGTTTCTTGCATTCCGGCTATTGCCATTGTTGTGGATGTTGTTATCACCCATTACTTTAGCTAGGACTGGAGATTCTTCTTCTGGTCCTTCTAGGATATGCTCAGGAACCTCTTAAAAGATTGACTCTTCTTGAAAGAGAGGATGATTTCTCCTTCTCGTGTATACTAGGTGAGCCAGGATGATTTATTCCCACACGGGTGGTGGTAAAACTAGTCTACCAGCTACAAGATCTGCTCTTTCTTCTTCTTTGTCCAAAGTAGTAGCCACATTCCTCCACTGAGTAGTTGATGTATGATTTTCAAAGATAAAACTGCGTAGGCTACTAATGATGTTTGACCACTTTGCTTCAATGTGTACAAAATTTGGTTGTATGATGGTTGGAGTAAGTCCTGGTTGTTGAACTGGAGTAGTAGGACGCCAAATGGCAATTCTCGTGACATAAAGCATTTAGCTTTCTTGAAGTGTTCTTGCCTCATGCCCCACAATGGGCACTAGAAAACTATTGGCATTACAATTCACACCTCTGGAGTGTGTATTGGCAATAAATAGCTATGCATAGTGTGTAATGACTGCTCTTCAAATTAGGATGGGAAACTCCCTCTTTTGTTGATATGCATCAAAAAGTAAATAATCTAAATCCTATATTTTGACTCAGCTGGAAGAGGCACAAGGTTAAGAAAACCTAATACGTTGCAGATCTTTAACTACAACTAACTAAACGCTAAACTATCATATTTCCTTAAGAAATGGAGCATGAGGACTTAGGAGCAAGGAATTGGTTACACTTCACCCATAAGCGTTAGCATAACCAAAAAATCCAGATGAAAGGAACAGTTTCACTTGTTGATCACCCAAATCCTAGTGTGGGAAAGGTGAGAGCATACAGTAGAAAGGGGATCGTTAGCTTGTAAAAATGAAACTACTAGAAAGTACAATGAGAGACGACTCATCCAATCAGAATGTAATGTAGATGTAAACTCAACAACTTATTCAATGAGAGTGTAAAGATGGCTCAGCCGATCAACATGAAATGAAAAAAAAAAACTCAACAACTTATTCAGCAGGAGTGAAATTACAAGAAAAGTAAATGTCTAGGCAGCTAGCCGACCCCTTTTGCTTCTCAGCGGGCAGTACAAGAAAGTAAAATACTGAAAGTAATGGATGGAGAGGCCTGTTCCTTCCACTAAAAGTGGGAATTACAAAAAGTAAATTGCAGAAATAGAATGACTGAATCAGTACTACTTATAACAACCTTACAATATGATGAAATATACAAATTACAATGAGTATTAGCTGTCCAATATGCTTGAAAATGAAAGTAGATGAACTCCAAACATATGCAAGCTATTATACTAAGGAAAACAAGCCAAAAACTAAACTTTTACCAATTTCATATGAAAGTGCAGCGTACAGGAAACTCAAACCAGCAAGCCCATATCACACCAAAATGCTCATATCTTCATCCAGACTCCTCTGAATGATGTCAAACCAAGTGCAATGGATGCCAAAGAGAGGGGTGACCAGATTCAAGCCATTAAACCATGCCAAAAATTCTAGAATGTTTTAGCACGCTTCCCAATGCACAAAAAGAGAAAGTATGACCCTCTAGAGAAGGGCGACCAACAAGAAAAAACTCATTTCTCCACCATAGAATCTAAAACTCAGCAAAAAGAGGCACCCAAGGAAGACTCAAACAATGGGTCAATACCCAGATTTAGCAAAAAATCACCAAGTGATCTACAAGCAAAAACATGCTTCTACAAGCACCAAACCAACAAACAGAAACTTTAGAAAACTTCAAATATCTTCATCACAATAAGCTCAATCTGCTCTTTAGTGTAAAGAACAACCACAAAACTTAGCTAGGTGTTATCTTGCAAGCACAAATCCAAGGTTGCTAGGAGGTATGCTTTCCTCAAAGCAAGTCTGTAGAAATTTTGGTAGCACTTCGTTATAATTTTCAATGGATACCAAGAATGAAGCCCAACACTCTTATTTATAATTTTTTTTCTCAAATTCAAATTTAATTCCCTCCAATTAGGGCACCCAATTGAAATTCACATTCATCTCTCCAACTTGCGTTTGCATTTCATCTTAACTTCATTAGCCACCTAGACATGGCGTCCAAATATGAGGGAGAGATGACTTTATCAAAATTTACAAATTAAACATAAGTTGGCATCCTAAGATATAAGTGAAAAATACATTAAAAATAACTTAAATATTTCCCTTATGAAGTTTTCCATTTTAGCATAAGAAATGTTTTTCACTCAAAACATTATTTCATGATCATCAAATATCAAAGTTGCCAAATAAGCACCTCAAATGCTAGAGACCAACTGAATATACTACCCTGCCAAAAATAACACTGCTAAAAATAGCACTTACTATAAATAGGATATTGCTAAAACTAGTTAGTTCCTCCAAATACATTTTAACTACATTTTGAGCGGTCGTTGTAACTTACTAAAAATAGTAAGTCCAGAAAAGTCACTTGTTTCAGTTGCATGTCATGTCACTGTGAAGCTCTCTAAAAACCTAGAAGGAATCTAGAAACCAAATTGCAAAACTCCAACATGCAAACCCCCAAAATTTCCAAAGTATCCTCCTAGGAAACCTTATTTATGCTTCTGACTAGCCTACAAGCCTCCGAGATAGGCTAATGGCCATCTGCAATGATCACTGTTGAGTAGGGGACATTACATGTGGCCAAGGTAGAGCAGCTCCATCATTCCAAATTCACATTTGGATTCTTTTGCAAATAAACATTCAGCTTCCAAAATACTAAGCAGTTCCTCCAAGTGCTTAAAGATCTTGCTGAAAATGAGAATATCATTCAAGAAGATGAGCATGAACTTCCTCAACTGCTGTGAAGAGATCTTGTTCATGCAAGAATGGAAGGTTGCAAGCGCATTCATCAATCTAAATGACATGACCAAGAATTCATAATGCCCAAAATGACACCTGGAGGCAGTTTCTCAATGTTTGATTCCCTCATCCTTATCTAATGGTAGCCTGATCTAAGATCAATCTTAAAGAAATGCATGGCTCCATGTAGATCATCAATGAGCTTATCTATCCTGGGAATAGGATACCGCTTCTTTATAGTCTTTTGATTCAACATAGGGTAATCAACACACATGCGCATGGTGCCATCCTTCTTCTTGACCAACACTATAGCTAAAGCAAAGGGGCTCTTGCTAGGGCGAATGTGACCCATATCCAAGAGTTCCTTTATGGAATTCTCAATTTCATCCTTCTACTTCTTGGGGTAGTGGTAAGGATTTGTGATGACCAGCTTAGCTCCTTTTTCAAGTTTCATAACATGCTCACAACCTCTTTCACAAGATCTCCCAGGAGGTATACTACCAAATAATTTACTCTTCTTGCTGATCAATGACTGAATGTCAGGATGGTAGTGTCTCTTCTCCTCCACTGGATCAGATGGTAAGATCATACACTCTACTTCCCACTCTACTTGGTCATGATGAATCAACCTTTCCATCCTCTTGAATGACACAATGTGAGGGCCTCTATTTGACATCTCTCTTAAAACCACCCTCTTACCATCTAACTGAAATGTCAACTCCATAGTCTACAGGTTCAGGGTGGTCTCACCAAGAGAACACAGCCATTGGATACCAAGCACGACATCGGTATCTTCAATGCCTACAACATAAAAATCATCTTTCATCTCATAATTTCCCAATTGCATAAACAAGTTGGGAATCTTCCTGTTGCATGACAGTGTAAAGCCATCAGCCACCATCACTTTGAAGCCTTCAAAATACTCTGTCTTGAGGCCTCTCTTTGCTACCAAACCTTCATCAATGAAGTTATGGGTTGCTCTAGTGTTGATTAGAGCAACAATTCACTGCGATCCAATCACTCATCGAACTTGGAAAGATTCATTCTTTTGAAAGATTGAGAGTTGTGCCATTGCACTCCCACCTCCTTGGTCCTTTGCTTCCTCTTCTCGAGTATTTTCATCTTCACTCCCAGCTGATTCATATTGCTGATCAGACATATCAGATTCTGATCCAAAATCAGAATAGGCCTCCATATGATGTGAATGACCCTTTCCATAGCATTTTTGGCCTTCTACCCAGGGTTCTTTGCAAGTGGAACAAAGAACATCCTTTCTCAACTTCTCACGAAGCTCTTTAGTCATCTTCAAAGGAAACCTCTTAGGCCGATGCAAAGAATGCTTCTTATCTCTTTTGTGACCATAAGCTTTGGACTGGAACTTTGGCTTTGGGGGAGCCAACTCCATGCTTCTTGATTTCTTGATAGCTTCATCCAGAGTTGGTGGATCAAAGGACTTGACCCAACCCATCAAGGGCTCCATCAAACCTCCAGTAAACAAAATCACAAGTCTCCTATCTGTGATGTTGGGCACCATCACGGAAAGCCTTTGAAAATCAGCAACACATGAGTCAAGTGAGCCATGTTGTTTTAGCTACGCCAACTCATGAAATTTTACTTCAGGGTCCTTAGTATCAAACCTTTTTATCAACTTGTTGGTAAAATCCTCATAGGTGTGAATGAGGTTATGTTGAGGGTGATGAAACCATGATACGACCATTCGTGTGCAACTCCATTGTAAGAAGCCTACCTTATCTCAACCCAAAAAAAATTCTCCTTGTTGGCTTAATATTTTTTTATGTAGGTTAAAAGATATGAAACAAAATACCAAATGATGAAATTGTAAGCAAATCAATCAACATATGAGAACGACAAACATAGGAAATGATGATGGCTTCTTATTGAATCAGAAATCTAATTACAAATAGAGGATAGCTTGCAGCTTATAATTAGATAATCTGATTTAGAAAATCAGACCTCATACAATATGCAAAATAGCTAAAATATATATCAAACCTAGCCAAGTTGTTGGAGAATGAAACCCTATCATTTCACACCTAAAGTTGCAATTTCCAACCACCAAATTGGAAACCCTAGTCACCCAATATCTTCAAAATTCATATAAAATTTCCAGCATCTCAAAATTCATGAAACCAATTTTATTACACTCAAAAATGTCTCTAGTCTGGATCCTCCAAGGTAGATTTTCTCAGAAAAAATTGTAGACCTCCAAATCTAATTTTTGACCAGGAACTTGTCTTTAAACCCTAGCTATGAAATGCACCAAGCTTGCACAATTCTGGCCTATAATGAAACCTGGGTGATTTCACCTCTCAAACAGGGGTAAGAGAGCATCACCAAACCCAACTCAAGGGAACACCACCTTTAAGTAATTCTGAAAACTTATTTCAGACAAGAGAAAGCAAGTATCGATCCAACATAATGATCTCACAGCCCTCCATGCCTTCTTAAATAAGGCTTCTAGTCCAAACCACCCTTAGAAGGAGAATCTAATTTGTTTTTTTTTAATATTCAATAACTTCATTGCAAAGGAACCTAAACTGCCCTTAGAGAAGATTTGATTTTATTTCATTAAAATATTCATTGCCTTCACCACTAAGGCATCTAAGCCCCCTTGGGGAAGATCAGATTTTACCTCATTAAAATATTGGTTTCCTTCCTCCTTAAGTCTCCTAAACTTCCCTAGGAGAGAGAATTGACCTTCTAGAAGCAAATTAGATCTGATTTGATGTGGGTCAACTAGCCACGAAAGATAATAAAATTTTAACTATTTGCAAAATCCCTTCCTTCTTCCTTATAAAATTGCTTTGAATTGCAAGTGGACCATGAGATAATAATAAAATATGATCAACATTATACTTTATTTTTTTGTTAAGGATAATTCCCCTTTTAATCTCTAAAAACATCTTACCAAAATTATGATTCTCATGGCCAATATCATTCTCTTATCTTGCCATCTAACCCATGGGAATGTTGGATGGGCTAGAATCAAGTCACCAAGATGTCACTCCAAGAATGGAGACATTACAGTCCTCCCTTCCAAGGATTGCTTTCCCTCAAGCAATCGCCATACAACCCGCTGCTCCACTATGATCGAAGTGCCAATACACCACAATCCATGAAGCAACATAATGGAATCCATGTGAAATAATGCTCCCAACTAGTCAATACCCAGATCCCAAACCAATCTATCCAACCTGCTGTAAGAGATGCAATTGAAATCTCTCATGAAGTCACCATGAAACTCCCATCCATTATGGTAGACCAATAAGAAGAAGTTAAAATGAATTCGTAAATGCATATAATCCAATCCATAAGGCCACCAAACGTTGTTGTGATAACTCAAACCAGCACTGAGATCAATGTCAATGGTGTCATCATACCCATGTATAAGCAGATAATTCATCTCATTTGCAATATCCACTAAAAAGACATGTCTCCACATATTGCACATGACCTGTGTCTTTTCCACATCATCCATGCTAGAATACAAAAAATTAGATCTTATGTGGCTTATATCCACACCAATGGAAGATCTTATGATGTTGTCGCCAATATGTGTTATGGCTGCCATCTCATGATTGAATGAAGGTATATTGGTGTCCTCCAATAGAAAATCAGGATTACCGTCATACCTTTTCATCATATCTTTATGGAGATCATCATGGGTTGTTGTTCCAAGGTGAGTACCATGCTGAAATTCCCTCTCATGAGTTGTAGTAGCTCCAATCGCATTGTGATCTTTGTCCTCCATATGCTCAATCTTGTCACTAACCAAAATGATTTGATCCTGTTGATGTGTGTTTTGTGACACACCAAGCACTCTAGAATAAAGAATCCAAAGATGCTCTATCCTCTCTTGAAAAACTACCTCATATGTTAAGATTGCAAGAAAGATCATACGACAATTCCAATGTTTTGTAAATTAGGTGTGGATAAGCTCTGTGGACGTTGTGATTTTCTGGTAAACACAAAGGGATTTACTGTAGTAAGTTACTTAGAAAGCAAGGACTTGAATGTTGTATTATTTTTTAAATTTTCTGATTTTAGATTAAAAAAGGTGACAAAGGAGTAAGGGTTTAGAAATCCTATACTATTCCTATGAAATCAAGAGATGGTAAGGATTGAGTGAAACAAAAAAAATACTTTGTTTCGCCACGCTAAATGACAACTACAAAAAGCAAGTGCAATCTTTTGTAATTTGTGCTTAAGATTTGAAGAAAGTAACAAAGCTTGAAGTAGAAGGAAGAAAGGAAAACTTATCCAAATAGCATAGTGATCTTTTCTATTTTATTTTTTTCCAGAATATCAGGCAGATTTACATTCTCTACCTTATTATGGAAAAAAATTCATTTATCTATTCAGAACTTTAATATTCTCTCTGTGCATTTTTGCAGATTTATGATAAACAAGGGAGAACCTTCGAGGAAAATACAAAAGAAGTTTGCCAGCAAGGGTTCACATCTAGAGTCTAAGATCAACTCTAAATGGAAAAAAATCATGGACACCAATCTCGGTCATGTAGATTTTGATGATTTTAAAAAGAGGATGTATGGAAGTGATGGATTCTTGCCCACGCCAATTGCACGATGGATGATGCAGAATGGCATTGTCCAAAAAGTTGGATTTCTGCCAGCAGTAGAATGTCCAGAACTCATGGTAGAATGTGCATTGCACTATAATGCACAAGAAAGATAGATTGAAGCACCTAACAGAAGGGTATTGGCATACTTGGGAGAGTTGGCTATACAAGAAGCATTTGGAATCCCAACCTACCACAAAACATCTTACCGAACCAATGATGATGCACAAAAACTTTATGAAGATCAACAAGACCTTTGTGCATAAAACATAAACAAGTCATGGTTGGTGAAGCCTAGACCCACTACCAAAAAGATGCCCAAGAAGTTGTTTAGAACTGATTTTAAGGAAGAGTACGATGATATGGTTTTGTTACTAAATAGAATGGTGGGCAATTCTCAAGGTGCGCCCTTTGAAACCTGGATGTATTATTTCACTAATGAAAAAACTTTCAAAGTAAAAATGTTCAACTAGTCAAGGACGATCATTAATAGTCTTCACAAGCAGCTAATCAACTTGGAGAGGACCAAAAATTTCCACGAATTCCTATGTTATATATTTTCTTGCTAGAACCTACAGATATGTTGGCCTAATTTGCAAGGGTGTAGCTGGTAATGGTGAAGGAGAATTCAAGTCTTATGATTGCTATCCTTAATTGTAGTTGAGTGATAAATCACACTTTATATGGGTGCATGATGTCTTTCTCATGTATATCACTGGAATACTCCAAGGAGGAATGCATCAAAGGCTCACCCGTGAAGCCAAAAGTTTAATCAGCAGATATGGATCCTGGTTTATCTAGTTTCCTAGATTCACATACATTAGAATTCAAGGATTCATAGGTCGCCCTTATAGGCTGCCAATTTATCCCACCAATAGAATGGTTCTATTAGAGGTTCTTAGGAAATTGGAAACTTATCAAAACATCCAAAGGCCAAAGCAGAAAGAAACCATCACTTTTCCACTCTTTATTGGCAATATGTTAGAACCTATCCATCGGCACAAGTAGCAAAAAGTGCCCGATTCGAAATACAATTGTACCCGTTCACTTCCTACAAGTCCAGGGCTGACTTTGATCCATTTCATCATATTGGAAATGTGGACAGGAGGAAATATAAACATAGAGTTAACCTAGAAGAGTTATAGGAAAATGTTGCTGATGAATATGACGTGAGGAAAAGGCTATGGTTGAGACTGCCATTAGATATGATTAGGACAACAAAGCTCTTCTGTGTACCTGATCAACTTGAAGATGATGGAGTGTACGTGCAGCCGGGCTTTGATGAAAGACAATCGCTTCCTCCTATGAGATGGTCTAAGCCTGTGCTTGGTGAGTTAACAAATTTTATGAGGCTTGTGTTCAAGTATTCGCGATGGTGGGTAGACTAGCAAGTGAATATTTTACGAAAAAAGAGTGTGCCATTTACATATGACTTGATGGGTGAGGCAGAGTCTTGTTCTTCAAATGCTAGTGCATCTCAGGGAGGTGAACTAACCGAGATTGCCAACCCAAAGAAGAGAAAAGAAATGATCAATGATTCTACAAGGCAGAACAAGAAGAAGGCAACAGATGAGGGACCTCCTCAAGGGAAGTAGAAATCCAAGGCCCTTCATTCAACCACATCCAAAAATGTGGATGAGATATTGATCATGGAGGAAGAGTCATGGGGACAATTAATATTTCCTTCACCGGTTCTAGAAAAGGATATGGAGCCAGTATAGCTGGAAGATGATGATCATCACTCCCCTACAGGCACAAAGATTCTTGGGTCGGATGATGATGTAGATATCATGGAAGGAGAATTCCAAGAGGGAATGATTTCTGTCTTCAATGAAATTCAAGAAATCCCATCTGTGCAGGAAATTTAGGATATGTAAGACATTCAAGATAATCAAGAAGATGGAATTGAACAGCTGACAATCCCAAACTGGTTGAAAGAAAGGCTAAAAATTAAGGTACTAGCAGAGATACTAGAAGAAGATGATATTGCAGACTTCTTGGTGAGGTTAGAACAGGATACTACAAAGAAGCTAGCCAAGAAATTTTCTACAATATAGAGAGATGAAGCTGGTAATTGTATAGTGAAAATTGCAGTACCAATAGTTGAGAAGTCATGAGGTGAAATTTCCCCAAATTAATATGTCGTTACAACCATTGATATTGGTCCCACAACAAAAGGGCAGGAAGTTGAGGACCTAGATAACTCTATTGCCACCATTAAATCTAGGATGGAAAAAGAAGTGGTGAAGAGAAGAGAATATAAAAGGGAGATTGAGCACCTAAAGGAATACATCCTACATTTAACCAGGCTGCTCAATCAAGGTGAACAATCAACCCCTCCACTTCTAAACTCTTCACAGGAGCCAGTAAGAAATTTTGAAGAAGAACTGACTACTGCCAAGGAAACCAAGGAATCGATGACATGAAAGAAAGAAGAAGCTATGGCATTCACACAAAAGTTGGCATATGTTTATGGGAAAACCTCCTCTCTATTCTAAAGAGTTTTAAACCTAGCAGAAGCATGGGACGGTCTCCAAGACATTCAAAGAAAAATTATCACGTCTTTGAGAAATAAAGGGAATTTCAAAGCAAATATTGATTGATGAGAAGATCATTACAACATGCATACGATTTCAACAACTAGTATTATGCACTAATTTCATGAGGAGAAGTCTTGGAAAGAGTAAAAGCGAATAGTGCAAAAATTGAAGAACAAGTAAGAGGAATCCAAAATAAAATCTTCCACATGGCTACCGATGTGCTTGACAAGGACATTGTCCGAGAAAATGATTTGCGGTCGAAAAATCTGAAGGATAAAGTTCAAAGGATTTTCTCTACCACTATTAGGTCAATCCTGAAAGAAAATTGGACTAAGGCATTCAACTTACTGACCTTTTGAAACACCTTCCTACTACATGAATCAGAATGGGTGATCACCTTTGCAAAGTGTGCAGATAGTTTGGACTTGCTGGAATACAAAGTTAACACGCTATCGGACATCACCATTGAGGAATTAAGCATGATCATGTCCAAGTTCATTGAAAGTATTGCTATGGAAGTGGATAAGGACACAACTCCTAGTGAATGAATTCTCTATTTTTAACTGTTTGTTATTTGGGAAACCCTAATTAGGGTTATGTTATTTTAAATCTGGGCCATTGAAGATTAATGACCCATATTTAAAATAACATAACCTAATTAGGGTTTACCAAATAACAATCAGTTAACAATAGATAATTCATTTACTAGGAGTTGCGTCCTTATCCACTTCCATAACACTACGTTCAATGAACTTGGAGATGATCGCGCTGACTTCCTCAATGGTGATGTTCGACAGTGTGTTAACTTTGTATTCCAGCAAGTCCAAACTATCTACACACTCTGCAAAGGTGATCACCCATTCTGATTCATGCAGTAGGAAGGTGTTTCAGACGGTCAGTAAGTTGAATTCCTTAGTCCAATTTTCTTTTAGGATTGGCTTGGCAGTGGTAGAGAAAATCCTTTGAACTTTATCCTTCAGATTTTCTTACTGCAAATCATTTTATAAAGATGAAAAGTTCGACCCATGTAAAAAAATCTACTTATTTCCATTTAATCTAGTTCAAACTTGGCTTGCACTCCTCTCTCGAATGGAAGTTTTGATCTCCAACACCAATTTCAGAGAAAGTTTCTAAATCTGGCACCACTTCAATGAAGTCTTTTTTGTCTTTTTTCCAAAATTTGGCCTAAAGGAGAAATTCAAATTTCTTTTGCTAGGTGTTGGAAAATTAAAATTTTCATGTGTTATTTTTCCAACCCATTTATTTTAATTATTTTAATCATGGCATTTTATTTTTATCCTAAGGCGAGTTTGATTAAATTTTCCAAGTCATTTCTTGTCTCTACCTAAGAGAATTTTGTTCTCCTGTCAATTTTAACATGTATTTGCCATAATTTCTTAAGTCTTTGGTGAATTTCCTCAGTATCTAGGCATTTCAATGTTAGACTTAGGAATTTTTTTTTATTTCTCCATTTTCTCTAGGTAAGGTGGACTTATCAAGGTGTCAGGCATGCTCTTTATGGACTAGGCGTACTTCATCATTGCTTTTTCCATCTTACATATGCTAGGAAAACTTGGCTTAATCTTGTGCCATGTCTTTCTTGAGTGGGGTGAACTTAGCTTAATGTTATGCCATGTGGATGGGGCGGACTTTGCCTATGATCAGGCCATATCACATTCCAGCTTGGGCGGACTTGGCAAGGTGTCAAGCCACTTCTCTTCTTCCTATGGCAGACTTTTCCACTGTTCATGCCATTCCTCCTGGGCAGACTTGCCACATACCCGTGCCATTCCCTGTTCAAGCTTGGGTGGACTTTACCACTATCCATGCCATGATTCATCCTTGGTGGGTGGGCTTGTCTTAAGTTCAGCCATGACCAACACTTCGGCAATTTTCTGGCCTTTATCTGGTTCATCTAAAATTTCTCACTTATTTCCACTTCTAGGGGTCTTCTGAAGATGACAATGTTGAAACCATGACCTAGGAACTTTCCAAAAACATAAACCTTCCCAAAATTGAAACTTTACAAAAATAAATTCCTAAAAAGTAGGAAGTCCAAAATAGGCTAAAAGTGCCAAAAATAAAGTCCCAAAAAAGTAGGAGGTGTCAGAATTGACTCAAACGACAGGCGATCCTCATCCACTAGGCCTTCTAAGCATTCTAATGATGTTTGTGCACTGATTCAGGCTCAAATTCTTTACTTGGCTCAAGTGACCATTCAAAAACTCTAACTCTAAACTCCCAAAATGAAATTGAGGCGCAACGGAAAAACCCTAAAAAGAAAACAAACTACTAGGGTCCCCATTTGTAATGGGGTGATGTGTGATAAGGTCACAATAGATCCTCACATGGGATCACTGAGTGTAGTGTCTCAGTCATCTCATGATCATCAATGTGTGAAGGACAAGAAGCAACATGCTTGTGTGTGAATTCCTCATAGATCTTTATCCTCTCTTCCCTTATGGGTGGAAGGTCATCAACTAAATGTGTTCCCAACTGAAGAGTATAGGCATCGTGGCTATGAGTTAACTTCTCTTTCACGGTCCTCAATGCAAGTACGAAGAGGTGATCTCTATCCGCAAGAAGGTGCACATAGTTGTTTTTCATCTTGATCAAAGCTTCTTGCAATCCTTCACAATCTTGGGGCCTATTTTTCTCCCACAAATCTGCTACCATCTCATAGATGTGATCAAAATGGGATAAGGCTGCCATGATCATATCCTCCCTCACCTTCAGCTGATTCATCAAGGGACATGAATGGTAGGACTTGCCTTCCTCATGCAAGATCTCAGGTGTACCATCATGTTCATCAACATACTCAAACAAGGGATTATCATGATAAGAGTGAAAGGGAATTATATCAATAGACTTATGCCTCTCTACATCTACTAATATAGGATATTGGAAAAATGAATTTCCCATCACATACTTATCTTCCCACTTAGCATGACCAGGATCATTATTTCCACAATCTTCATTGGATTCAAATTCACATGAGGATGCTATACTGTTGTTCAAACTCAAAAAATATGAATGTTGATCATACCTTTCCAAGGTGCATTGGTTGTCTTCTCCTACTTCTCTCCTCATAGTGGGTGATTCCTCAAGAAGTGTTGGTCTAGGAGGAGTAGCGAGCTGAACATAATATGTCTCCTTAGCTAGTTTAGGTGTCCCAAACCTGCTAGATGCTTCCATCTCTATGGTGGCTCTATTTTTATATTCCCACCAACTCCATGGTGTAAGGTTCATGATGAACCACACATTGTGAAAGTGGAGTATCTTCCCATTTGGTGACCACTAAGTCTTTATGAACAACGCTTCAATGCAATGAATCTCAAACATTCTCATCAAATGTGATTCTATTGTAAACATGTGTGTAAAATTAGGGGAGCCAAGGTTATTATAGGTCGCCATACCATGTACAATGTTGGGAATTATGATCTCTCCTTCATGTTTCTTGGCAGTCAGGGATCCACAAGTTGTCCCATCATCATCAACCAATGGATGTGATGTCAAGGTACATAGAGGCTCCTTCTCAAGCGGCTGATCTTCGTGCTCAATATGAAAACCATGTGATTCTTCTTCCTCCAAGCTATGGTCTTCATATGATGATTGAATTTTGTCTTTATCATAAACATGGATAGGCTGAAACAAACCTTCTTTCTTTTCTTCTGAAGGTAACTCCTCTCTCTTAGGAGTGACGATGGGTCAAAGAGGTCTATCTGGAGTGGTTGTAGATTGTCTCCCCACATTACTTCTTCCACTACTTTCACCACATACCCTTCTAGAACTTGAATGATCCCTCCTCAATTGTCCCACAGTAGCAATCAGGTTATACTGAAACTGTTGGAACATTTGTTGTTGTGCTTGTTCAAGGTCTTTCATTATTTTCTCTAAACTAGGTTCCTTTCCCTTCTTTGGTAGAGAAAGAAGGAAGGTAGGTAACAATCTTCCATCCTTAATTCTAGCCATGAAACTAACTTGCTGTCCAAATTGAAAGGCAATCCAAATTGTAGTGTACCCAACTGATTTCACCCAACAGGCTGGTAGGAATCTGGCTCTGATACCACTTTAAGAAGCCTACCTTATCTTAACCCAAAAAAAATTCTCCTTGTTGGCTTAATATTTTTATGTAGGTTAAAATATATGAAACATAATACCAAATGATGAAATTGTAAGAAAATCAATCAACATATGAGAATGACAAACTTAGGAAATGATGATGGCTTCTTATTCAATCAAAAATATGATTACAAATAGAGGATAGCTTGCAACTTATAATCAGATAATCTAATTTAGAAAATCACCTAATACAATATGCAAAATAGCCAAAATATATATATCAAACCCTAGCCAAGTTGTTGGAGAATGAAACCCTATCAGTTCACACTTGAAGTTGGAATTTCCAGCCACCAAACTAGAAACCCTAGTTGCCCAACATCTTCAAAATTCATATAAAATCGCCAGCATCTCAAAATTCATGAAACCAATTTTATTGCACTCCAAAATGTTTCTAGTTTGGATCGCCCAAGGTAGATTTTCTCAAAAAAGTCTATAGACCTCCAAATCTGGTTTTTGACCAGGAACTTGTCTTCAAACCCTAGTTATAAAATGCACCAAGCTTGCACAATTCTAGCCTATAATGAAACCCGAGTGATTTCACCTCTCAAACAGGGGTAAGGGAGCATCACCAAACCCAAATCAAGGGAACACCACCTTGAAGTAATTCTGAAAACTTATTTCAGATAAGAGAAAGCAAGTATCGATCCAACATAATGATCTCACTACCCTCCATGCCTTCTTAAATAAGACTTCTAGTCCAAACCACCCTTAGAAGGAGAATCTAATTTGTTTTTATTAAAATATTCAATAACTTCATTGCTAAGGCACCTAAACCACCCTTAATGAAGATCTGATTTTGTTTCATTAAAATATTCATTGCCTTCACCACTAAGGCATCTAAGCTTCCCTTCAGGAAGATCAGATTTTACCTTGTTGGTTGAATATTTTGCAAACTTGTGAGGTTTAGAAAAATGGTGGTTTCAGCCATAGTGTGTGAGTATAATGCTCTCCTAATTTAGGGAAGGCTCCCCCTTTTTACTAACTAAAATTAAAATGGATGGAATAACAACCTTTCCTCTTGTTTTAGGAAATATTATGTTCTTTTCTCTTCACAGAAAAGTAACAATAACTTTTAGAAAAACTCTTATAATAGCCTATAATAAAATCGAGAAAAAGGAAATGAAGTTTCCTGAAAGCACAAAGACTTTTGTCACTTCCTCCGGGGCGGGAAAACAATTCTAAGCACAAAGTCTTGAGAAGTTGAGATCATATCTACCCTTTTTGAAAGATAATTTAAGAACAAGTTGAATATATAATAGCACAAAGTTTGTAAGTATAATGCATTCAAGAATCACCTAATATGAGAATTATTACAAGCACAAAGACTTTATAATTCTTCCCAACTCCTAATCACAAATTAAGCTAATTTAGCCTTTCAAACTTATAGCACAAAGACTACAAGAAATTAGATCAAAGTTTTATCACAATAACTCCACAAGATCACAAGAATAATTTAGAAAATTGTATCACTATGACATAAGAACATAGTAATATCATACAATAAGATTCAACACAAAGTTTGAAACCTTATATCCTTCCTTTGTATTGCTTGAAAATCAGGTTTACATACACAAAGCTCAAAGACTTCTTTGTTGTAAATTTCTGCAGAGTTCTCTTTCTATTACTAAAAAGATAAAGATTACAAAGGACCCCCTCAAGTATTTATAGGAGAGAAGTCATGAGAAAAAGGTGGGAGGATCCCAAATAACTTGAGAAATTCTCTCAACCACCAACTACTTGTAATTGACTTATTCCAAATTACAATCCTAATTTATCTTGACCTGTAATTTGATTACATGTAATTAAAATTTTTGCCTTTACATGTAATTTGTCCAAAAGGAACAAAATTGAAAATTAAATGACACTTCAATTATTTCCATGGCTATCTTTGAAACATTGGAATTTATAAATGGAATTTTGTAGTTCATCAAGATTTGGTCCTTGAGTGTTCTTGGCAACAACTGTTTTGATGATGGTGTCAAAACATCTAATGATTGACAATCAATGCTCTTCCAATGCAATCTGCATCTTATTAAGAAATGCATGATGATCTACAAATATGCTGATGGACTGTACGGTGAAGGTTTCAACTTCTAGCTCCTGATGAAATTTTGTTGTTAATGCTGAAAGTATAACATCTTCAAGAAGTACTTCACCATTTTGATCTTCTAGTTTGCAAGATTCCTTTTCAAAGCTTGAAATGATATCTTGTTTTGCTTCAACCATTATCTCTTAAGCAGCCTGTATATCTGAAATTAGCTCTTTGAATACCAATTTTTTGTTTAACAGGAGCTCTTTAGTCTTAATATACATTTCTCTATTCGGTATTACTGCATTGGCACATAAGATTTCCAAACGTTCTTCATTCAAAGTATACCAAATTTTTAAATCTCTTTCCACATATTCCAAGCTTTGTTTGAAAGTTTTAGAAGCTTGGCATAGTTTCAACTTTACTATCTTTACATTAGTCATCACATCAAAGCCCTTTTTAATCACTTGAGTACTTTGATTTATCAGTTGATCAACCCAAGAATCAACTGCCCTTGCTTTTTGTCCAGCTTTTTCAATTTGTTTAATGGATTCTTCAGAAATAGAGGAAGACAATGAATCAACCATCTCTGAAGATTTGGTAATCTTTTGAATTACTAAAATAAGTTGTGCATTCTCCTCTTTCATCTTTTCTTTCTTAGACAAGAGTTCATTATAACTGTGTGCCAAAATTGTTACTGAACTTTGGGCATCTTGCATCATGCTAGCATGTGTTTGTTTACCCAAATCCACCTTGGTGAATTTGTAGTCAGACACTTGCATATCTTCTGGTGACTTGTCTGCAAGAGTTTCAACTATTTCTATACTTCATCTTATTGCTGTCCACAACCACCTGTGAAACCATTTTGGATTTCTTTGTAACCTTTGGCTTAGATTTTTTCAACTGCTGGAAATCAAATACATCAGGAGAGATTGCCTGTTTCTTTCTCTTTAAAGTGACTGAACTCAACCATGGAGGAAGATCCAATGTATTCGCATTTGAAACAACAACCATGGTTTGTGCAAAAATAGATTCATTTTGTACCATAGTTGTTGCCCTAGGAGATGTCTCGGTTTGAATTGCAACAAGAGTTTGTTCAGATGGCGTATTGTGATCAACATTATCCATAAAGCAATCAAAACTTCCAACTGATGTATCTATCTATAGAAGTTTCATCTGTGATGTCATTGGATACATCGGATTGGCATCAAAAACATTCTCCAAATTATCATGCATGTTCTCCTTAGAAGTAGTCAATGTGGATGAAGTTGAAGTATGAAGAGCAACTTTCATAGGAGCAATAGAAGAAACAAAAACCATTGAGAAAGAATCAACATCACTATCAATTTGAGACATAGGAAACAATATTGATACTGGCAACATCAATATGTGGAGACATCATACTTAGAACAGTAGGAGATTCAAGAACATCTCCCTCTTGCTGATCAATGATTTGAATTTGCATCTCTTTAACTTCCTTCCCTTTTAATGTTGTTTTCTCCAAAGGTTTTTCCACAACACAACTGACTTTTAATTTAATTATGGTTCCTGAAGAAGAAGCACCTTCCTTGGATTTGTCTCTAGCTTCTAATTTTAATCCAACAGGTCCAGCTGAATCATCATCATCACTAACTCTGATTTTTATGGTTTTGACACCTATACTCTTAAGCCAAGAATTAGTATTTTCCAAAACTAATTGGAATCTATTAAAGATAGAACTAGATTCCTTATGAGACCACTATATTGCTGGAATAGAAGCGTCAACAACTCTTTGTTCCTCATACTCTAGATCTAAAATCTGTCCATCATCAATCACTCCTTGTAGGATCAAGGTCAAATTAAGATCAATAATTTGTTCAATTGTGAGCCTACAATAATCCATTCTACGGATGTCCTCTATTTGAAGATCTACCCAAATATCTTCAAGGCGATGTACATGTGTGAATGCTCTTTTTATCTTGTCCTTCATTCCTTTGTAGTCAAAATTCGTTCTTGCCTTGAATCTTTTCAATTTGATCTCTTGAATTTTAGTTTCCATTGTCTTTGCTTTTGAATTAGTTGTCAAAGAGTATCTCCCAATCTGCAATGGATTATGAAAAGAGATGCTCAGTCCAACTTTATGTTGTATAGATTGTCGTGCATTTACTATCATCAATTTCCTTGCAAGCTCCATTAAAATGATTTTATCTATCAGTTATCTTGGAAGCATATATGGCTGATCTTCAAAACAACCAACTCTCATGTAGGTGAAAGTGGGAAATTGGAGAAAGAGACAACCATATTCATTCACCTTCTTCCAAGCAGCCTCAAATACTTTGTTGGTTTGTAAGGTCTTGTCAAATAGACACATGAAATAACCAAAGAATGCATCTTGGACTCTTCTGTAATGAATTCTACTTGGTCTCTGTTGTACCCAAACCAAATTTTTTGCTTCATCAAGGCATTTTGCTTAAAAGATTTTAAACCTTGCTAAAATGATGTCAAATACAGTTTTTGGGCAATATCAAGCATGGAGTTTGGTCAGTGTTGTGTCAATCAAAAATAGTACCTATTGATCAAAACTTGAATCGAGGACTCAGAACGAGGTATTTCATGATGGAGGAGCATTTTACGATGAAAATTATACCTTTGCATGGTCATTTCAGTGACCAAGATGAAGATTTCAGTGATCAATTTATGAAGATTTCTCAGGAAAAGGTAAAATTGCGCCCCTGTACCCCAAGGGAACCCTTCTCTTTGAAGGCCCAAATTTTGTGGCATGTGCTCATAAACATAGTCAATCTCTTCAAAATTACCCCAGTTATCTGATGAGCTATCCTATGAGGTTATCCGACATCTGTAGCTTTGGTAACTAATGTTAGAAGTTGAGGATTCCAGAGGTTGTTGGTTGTGAAAATGATTAGTTCACAAGCTTTGGCACCCCTATAGCTCAAGGGCACCCTCTTTAATGGAGGTTCAGATTTTTTTATTCCTGATTGTTGATGCATTCAATCTCTTCCCAATTGGTCTAGCTATCCGACAAGCTACTGAATGCAAATATCTGAGACCTAGAGTTTTGACAGTCAAGATCAAAAGACAAGGTTACAAGGAGACTTCACATCACAGAACTTCCTCAAATGGTGAAATTGCACCCTTGTAGCTTAGGGGAGCATGCCAAAATGACTCCTGAGATGATTGAGATTTTAGGTGCAATCTTCTTGACATTTGTGCTACTCTAGTCCGGTTTTGTAACGCACCATTCAGCTTGTCAATTTGATATTCTAAAAGATCGTAGCAGAGATTCTACCAGGCACGTAAATCAGAGGGTGGAGAAACATGAAATATTCACTATAGCCTCTGTAGGCCAGGGGTGCCTAGCCTTTAGGCCTGTCAGATGGTGTTATTTTCTTTCATAGTCTTCATCTGACTTGTGCGCAATTAATCTAGCTATCCAATGAGCCCAGTTGTCAGCCTCCAGGATTTGGAAAACACTCGTACGTGCGAGGTCTTTGCAAAATACTGAAAAATGAAGACAACTTGGAAAATGGCTAAGTCTGGTTGTAAATTCCATCTTGGGAAAGGCGCCTTTCTTTTTGAGGTCTTAGAAGCAATTTTCTTGCTTCGTCGCCTCCAGAGACATCTCTCATAGGTCCTTCTCACTATGCATTTAAATAGACGGTGCATGAATTAGGTTACCTCAGCTCCCAAAATTAGAGGTCAAAGTAGGGCATCTGCTTGAGAGTTGTACTTTTGTCAAAATGGTGTTTGAGCGTTTTCAAGCCAGAGGCGCCTTTGCTTTTGGGGTCCTTATTGCAACTTTCAAGTGCCTTGCATATATTCATTAGATGTGGAATACCCATAGTCATGCAGTGAGCCTGTCATCTAGTCAATAGGATTCACCATTCATTGTCAGTAGTCATTTGAAGTGTCAAATGGTAGTATGGAGAAATGGCTAAGTTTGATGTCTAAAAATCAATTTAATCATGGGTGCCTAATTTTTTGAGGTGTTAAATGATGGATTTTGTAGTGATGACTCCCAATAGACATTTCTTCCTTGCTTTGCAGGGTTCATAATGAATATTCTTGTTCAGTATGGGCATCACCCGGTAAACCGAAAATCAGTGTTGAATATGGCCAGTTGTAACTTTGTATTCAGCTACAAAGTAGGAAGTTAATAAAAAATGTAATATCTTGAGAAAATGGACGCCTATGAGGACAAATGAGGACTTTTCGAAATCAGTGAAGTTCGCTGAATCCATCCAAGAGCTCAATGCAGTTTTTCAACTAATTAAAATAATATTAAATATTTATTTTTGCATATTTGAGCATTAAAGAGCGATTTTCTAAAATTGGCACCTCTTTGTGCTAGATTTTCAAATTACATGATGAATATTTTTATTATTATTTTTATTTTGGACTTCAAGTCAGTCTTAGTTTGAACTAGAGGGGTCCAATTAGAAGCTTTCTATTTCAGTCGAGGTTTTTAAATTTTGCAGTCAACATTATGGTGCGAATTTTCTCTATTTATTCATGGCGCCTATCATTAAACACTCATCCAACTTAAAGAAATTCGTAATTCTTCAAGGTTAAGGCATTTTTCTTCACAGGTTGGGTGATTTTATCAAATTTCAGTGGCAATTTCATCAAACAATTCCTTTTATAGGTGCAAGTTCACATTCATCAACAAATTTGAAGAACAGGGGGTGATTTTAACAGAAGAACACAAAAAAAAATGTCTTTTCTCCTCTCTAATTCTCAAAATTCTCTCAAATTTCAATTCACATGTTCCTAAAATTGGAATATTTTGGCAAGTCTGATGATCTAGATCATTTCTATATAGCTTCCTCGAATTAAATTCATGTGCTTGAATTTTTAGAATTTTTTAACTCCAAAGCATCAATTCTCGAGTTTCTAATTTTCTCAACTGAAAATTCTTTGCATGGTCGAGTAGAAGTTAGATTTTTGCATTTCTAACGTTCTGGGTTGTCTTAGAATCTTTTTATGGAAAAAACCCATATCTCAGATTTTTCTTCAAAAATAACCCTTCAATAGGCTATTTTTAGCTTTCCAAAAATCTTGTCAAAACATAGTCAAGTTCATAATCAATGGGCGAGTTTTTCAAAATGCAGTACACTTAGCTCAAATATAGGACCAAATCAGTCCTTACTCACGACTTCATTGGGACAGTTGAGACGAATCTCCATAAGGTGTTGCCAGAGGCAATCTTAGATCTAGTCAAAATTAGAGATTCGATTATTCAGAATATTCAATAGTCTAGGTTACTAGAGGCCGCTTCCATACCTATCTCCGCTCGTTGTATTGATTTTCTGATGTCTTGTATTAAGCATTACAACTCTGCTACTCGTGAGATAGTGTCAATAGATGGATGAGTTATTTGCAGTCTCAAGGCTTTGGATGTTGAAGGAATTTTTGGTATCCCTCAGCACCTGAATAGTCTAGTTATTTCTATGGAGCAGTGCGAGCATGCATTCAATGTTGATGTGGACAAGTGCCAAAGCAAAATGGAAGAATGATGGTTAAAGCAAGTGAAGAACAAATTTCCAAATAATGTGGGTTGTGGTGAGTACAAGGATGAGAACGCGATTCTAATTACACTCTTGAACCGTGTCTTAGGTCATTCACATGCAAATTTTTTCTAGCCTTGGATGTATTACATCATTGGTCGCATCATATCTGGGCAGGAGCATTATGACTAGGCATCCTTCATCAATGATGTTATCCACAAGCATATCATCGATTTCCTAGTTGCCGATGATTTTCACATGTGTTCTTACCCCATGTTCTTGATTGCTTATCAGGGTCAGTTTCGAGAGTTAAACACTGTTGGCATTCTCAGTGTTCAAAAATTCTATCACTATTACGATCAACTTGAGTTCACTAAGGTTGAATGTCACTTCAAGCATGTTCACGAGGCTTTCTTGACTTATACAGTGAGAAATTTGGACCAGTAGTTGCACGTTCATATCTCAGCAGTTGCTAGAGTAGCAATGAATGGTTGGGCAGATTGGTTCATTTAGTTCCTGACATACACCTATATCCAAGTATATGGATTTGTAGGAAATATAGCCATGCTTCCACGCTATCCTTCGGATATAATAGTTTTCATGGAGTTCCTGAGGTAGTTTCATGATGTTCATCATCATTTGCGTCACAAGCATAAACCAGCTACCAATTTTCCTTTTCAGTTTGGAATATATTGGTGCAAGATGATAGTTGATGGAAAAGTTGTAGGACAGGAGCTAGAGATGTATCATCTTAAGTATCTTGTTGAGGTATGTGCCTATGATCCTTGGGTTCATTACATAGCTCACCTTGGTGGTCGCACATATCATAAGCCTTCTATGGAAGACTATTGGGAAAATTGCGTAGATGACTTCAAGGTTCATAGACGTAGCTACAACCACTTTTCTCTCTCACAATTTTTTGTATTCTTGTCATAAGATGTGGGAGGTTTATCAAATGATGAGGGAGAATTCCTTCCTTAGTTTTTTAGAAAGTAGGTTGATGCACAACCACTGCCAGTAGTTGATTGGTACACCAAGGAGTACGCAACAGTAAAAGAGAGGTCAAGTAGAGTTATTCAGAATAGTATACTTTACCTCGACAACAAGAAGACTAGGAGGGTAAGTGTGCCTAGAGCAAAGCTACCAATGGTGTATCCTTCGCTACCTTCCTCATCGAAACCTAAATAGAAGAAGATGAGTAACCATCCCAAGAAAGGTCAAGCACAAAACAATTCAAAAGGAAAGGCGCTTGCTATTGATACACACACGGACCCTGTCAAATAGCCTATCATAGAGCCAGTTCAGAGTCTACCAGTGCCTGAGGTTCAGCCTAAAATTCCTATACCAGTTCTGGAGCAGTCACCAATCCTGATTTATATTGAATTGGATTTAGACTCCCCATCTCGCAGCAGTTCCTCTACATATTCACTCTCGTCAGAGCCTCTTGTTGCTAGTAAAAATCCTTCCTGTAGCATTAGCAGACCATTCTTGGATTGAAGCTCAACTGGGAAGGAAGAGGAGGCAGCCATCCTATGTCCTTAATCATTCAGATTTTGATCAGGTTTACCAAGATGTGACAGACAAGAGGATCAAGAACATGGTCCATGTGGATAGGAATACTGATATGGAAATCATCGTCGAGAGTGCTATACCTCCATAGGGGAAGAGCTTGGATGAGTTGGAATCTCAGGACTTTGAGGTTATCATAGTCAACCTTGGCCGTAGTACACACCAGACTCAAGTTGATCTCCTATAGGTTGCTATAGATAGTGTCAAGGATAGAATGCTAAAGGATGAAGAAGACAAGGCATCCCTCAAGGCTAAAATCAGACAACTTCTTCAGTATATTTCTAGCCTTGTACATAGGTCGGATGTTACCACCACACTCCAGCTGATGCTTGAGCCTCCAGCAGAACAGGGCCAACTTAATCATTTGGTTGCATATGGCAAGTGTTTGGAGGAAAGTGAGGAGGAATTCATTGCTAGAGGTCGTTCTATGCTTACAGAGCTATATCAGTTGCGGTACAATGCACAAGAGCTCTGTCTACATCTCCAAGATGAGGAGCGAGACATCGCGATTAACAGATCTTAGGACAAGATTATGATTGCTCACCTAAGTATGGCATATGAATCAATCACAAATGCATAGGATAAAGAGGCTATCTACTATTGGAAAACATAGTTGGTTTTCAAGGAAAAGATAGAGGAAACAATGGCGTCAAAATTGGCTAAGAGTAGAGAGCATGTTACTAGTGCACTCCAGTTTATGAGAGCCTTAGTATCTCGCTTACCGTGCTGGTATCAAATTGAGGGTGGTGCATATATATGTTGAGCTTACCGATGTATAGACAGAGCTCCAAGCACTCATTCATACTATTTTTAGTGGGGAGACTGTTGGCTATAAGATTAATTAGCTTATAGTCATGTCGACGTTGTTTGATGAGGCAACCAAGAGCAAAGGTGAACTTTAGTCCTAGATCACAGCTAGTGAGGACATGCTATGCAGGAATAGCATTCTTTGGAAGAGTATCAAAGCTCCAGAAAGTGATGCAGTTAACAATCTCATTGAGGGATTGGTTGCTTGAGATCATGACCAATAGACTTCAGTTCCCACCTCTCAGGATAGACATTACACATAGGAGTTAAACTTGGTGCTATCTTTTCAAGATAACTCATTGTCTTATCTCATGCATATCTATTTTGAGATGAAATTTATTCACTTGGAGTTGTATTTAGGGTTTACGTTAACTGATGGTAGTGTTCCAGTTAACTTGCTTTCAATAAGGATGTGCATGCTTGCACATTGTCCATTTTTAGATTAGATGTTTCGGTTAACTGATGGTAGTTTTCCAGTTAACTATATAGTTTGCTTTATTAGGGTTTAGCAATAATCTTGCATGCATTGCAAGACTGTAGTTGACTCAAGGTGATTTTAGGGTTCCCTACACCTTTTGATGTCTATAAATAAGAGCTTTTGCTCATTTGTACATAACTTTTGCGTGATAGCATACATGTTTTTCCCACCTTTCCTGTAGTATTGCTATTATTGTATCTATTCAAGAACTTTTGCACGAGAGAGAAATATATGTTGTGCCTACCTTTCCTGTAATATTGCTCATTCTGTATCTATTCATGAGTATTTACTATTGTGATGAATTGTTATGCCACTTGGGTTTCATTCAATTATAATGGTGAATTCTTTCTTTAGTTAGATGTAGTAACTAGTTTGATTGTAGATTGTATGTGTGTCTCGCCTATGCAATTTATTGTCCTAGTTGGCTATCCTTCATGTGTGTGAATAATAAACTCGTTCAGATTGAGCTGATAGTTGTGCCACCTTGCATTCAAGTTGAGAATCTATACTTGGTTATCATGTGATGTGTGTGAATAATAAACTTATTCAAATTGAGCTGATAGTTGTGCCACCTTGGCTTCAAGTTGAGAATCTGTACTTAGTTTATCATGTGTTGTCGTTTCCAATAAGCCTATTCAGACAAGTAGATAGTTGTGCCACCTTTCCTTCACGTTTTGAGTTTGTACCCAGCTTATCTTCAGATAATCATTCCCACTCTATTTCCTCATGCTCTGAATTCTTGAGGGGATTGGATAGTTAAGTTACTTAGTTTTGAGTGTTGTAGTTAAGTCTTGCAAAACCAGAAAATACTTAGTTGCAACGTATAGAGTTTTTCTTAAACCTTGTGCCTCTTACAGCTAAGACAAAAAGATAGGATATATTTTAGTTTACTTTTATTTTCAAGTACTTTTTTCAAGAACAACAAGGGAGCTTCCCCTCCTAATTTGAAGAGCACTCATTGTGTAGTGTGCATAGTTGTCAGTACCAACTTGCACTCCAAAGGTGTTAGTTGTTACGCCAACAGTCTCAAAGGTAGCTGATCATAATACTCCCAAACTGGAACTAGTGATCTATCTCCTTTGGTGGAAAGGCCTAGAAATTGTCTCAATGAAGCTGCTATGTAGACCAAATAGGAGTTCATGTAGAATGTGAGCGTAGTGGGAACTTGTGCAAGCTGCTCACATAAACTATCGCTGATTATCTCACCCCAAAAGATTGGGTGTTGTGCCTTCCTTATCACCACTATGAACTTGTACATCCACTTCTCAAAAACATTAGAAAATTTCAATCACATTATCTTGCTCAAGAGTGTGATTATATCATTGATTTCTTCTTTGAATTCTGATCGGTATAGCTTGGGCAACCAAGACAAACACGTTTGATGCTTTAGCAGCTATTTAGTATTGATATGTTGTATACAATCTGCTTTCTTTTACTCATAGTGATCAAGAGCACTCTTTATTGAGATGTCTGAATATATTGGGGCATCTGGAACTCTGAAAATCCTATTAATGGTTCCTAGATCAAGTCTAATGACTACATTACCGTCATCATCTTTGATAGTTATGGATTCTCTATCAAAGTGAGCTGCACATGCAAGGACAAACTCCAGTTCTAGGGTAGAATAGGAAAAGAGGAAACCAAATGGATGTGACTTCTCAGCAACAACTACATATCATGTGAAGTTGATTTCTCAGTTCTCTTAAGAAACTCAGACATATCAACATGTCCAATCTTTGTGTCTCTGATTTCTTCGATGTTTGAGACCACATGAGATGGAGGAATCTCATTCTGATACTTATCATACTTGTACTTCATCTTGTTGTTTGGTGGAGAAGTTGGTTCCTCCATCATTGAACAAGAATCTGCAAGGCTGTGATGAAAATTCCATAAATTTAAGACATCATCAACATTAACAGGTGTAGACATGGCAAAGACTCTAACTTAGAGTGTTGTATGAGGGCAGAAAATGAGTAGTATAACTCATTTCGGATCTTGGAAGGCTAATTGAAAGTGAAAGGGACATGTGCTCTTCACGACAAATGGAAAAGTTAGATTTCATGTTAGAAAACTACAAGTCAAAACTTTCAACTTGCATTTGCAGTCAAGCTCAAAAAGTCTGACTTTTAGGAACTTATAAAGCATTTCGGGATTTTGGAAGCTGGCTGCAAGTAAAGTGTATAATAGGGATTTTTGGAAACTTTTGCAAATGAAAAGTGCAAAGTAGGAGAAATAAGAAGCCATTGCAAGTATTTTTATTTTCAAAACTTTTACTTGCATTTTTGACAAAAATGCCATACTTGCATTTGGTTAACAAAATCCCGATTTGCATTTTAGGGCATCATTTTTTCATTCTTTTCTTCTTTTCAAAAAAATGACAATGAGAAGATGGAGAAATGCGAATGTGTGTGAGATGGAATAAAAATGAGAATGAAATGGAATGAATGAAGGGCAAATGAAAATGGAATGGAAAACATTTTAGCAATGAAAGGTATGTGAAATGAATAAAACACATTTTCAGCTAATGGCAATGAAAAACGCATTTTTGTGGAGGCGTTTTGAGATGCAATGAAAGGAAAACGCGTCTTGGAAGAAAATGGAGGCATATAACACTTGTTATCAAATACGTTTTGAATAAAAAGCAATGGAAAATGTGTTTCAATAAATTATGTTTTTATGCTATGAATATGAGGGGAAAATGGATGGCGTATGGAAAGGAAAGAGAGGCGTTTGGAATATGAATGCAATGGAAACACGTTTTTTATGTTAGGAAAGGCGTTTGGAATGAAAACATAGTTTTATAAAGGCATACAAGATGGAATAAAAGGCGAATGAAATGATAATGGAAAAACATGTTTTTCATAAAAGTTCATTTTTTTTAATATGTAAATACCAGACGCATTCAAAGGTGTCTCAATCACAAAATATTTCATAATATAAACATACTAAAATAAGAAGAAGCTATAAAAGAAAGGAGAACATACCTACAATAAGAGATTGCAAACTAAAAAGAAGAAGAAACCCTAGACGTTTCGCAAAAATGCAAACAAAGAAGTTTGAATGATTTGTCACAGCTGAGAGTCTTCTTATTGCAGAAAAACATTCAAGAATCCACCATGAAAAGAGAAGAGGCAAATTCAAACACAAACAACTTCCTCCATTAATGGCATCAAGGTTTTTGAAGCTCAGAACAAGTAATAAACTCATTTCAAATGATGTAAACTTGAATCGGAGCTTTTGGAGGTCTTTACAAGTTCATATCAAGTGAAATCGGACTTCTAAGAAACAATTGCAAGTTAATTTACATCAAAAGACTCAAATCGGGCCTTTTCATGCATGTTGCAAGTGGATTTAATTAAAATTGAGCTTTTCATGAGCAATTGCAAGCTAATTTACATGAAATCGGACCTTTTTGAAGTCATTACAAGTGAATTTAATTAAAATTGGACTTTTCATGACTCAAAACAAGTAAATTTAAAAGAAAATACTCAAATAGGAACTTTTAGACTTCATAACAAGTAACTTAAGTGAAATAGGGATTTTAAAGACAAATTGCAAGTTCACTTTTTTTAAAAGTAACTTGTAAAGTGCTCTAAAAGTTCCTACACCTATAAGTTACTTAAAATGTTCCTACAAATAACTGAAATGAAAAAAAAAAAAAAAGAGAGTTGCAATAGAGATAAAAAGTTCCTATTATTGACTTGCAATAAGAAACTAAATCTCCTACTTGCACTGATGCCACAAAAACCTTAAATTGACCGAAAACATAAGTAAAATGACTCAGAATTTCATAACAACGATCAAGAATGAAGAAAAATGGATATCCTAGGGAACCATGTGTCTAAAACTGAAATTTTCCAATATCTACACTTTGTAAAACATGCCTTAGTAAAGAAAATTTCAATTTTATTCAAAATTGGTTATCCCAATTTTTAACAAGTTAAAAATTAGAGATAACATACCTCATTAAAATATTGGTTTTATTCTTCCTTAAGTCTCCTAAACTGCCCTAGGAGAGAGAATTGACCTTCTAGAAGCAAGGAGAGAGAATTGAACTTCTAGAAGCAAATCAAATCTGATTTGATGTGGGTCAACCAGCCAAGGAAGATAATAAATTTTAAATTTTTGCAAACTCCCTTCCTTCTTCCTTATAAAATTGCTTTGACTTGGAAGTGGACCATGAGATAATAATAAAATATGATCAACATTATGCTTTATTTTTTTATTAAGGATGATTCCCCTTTTAATCTCTAAAAACATCTTACCAAAACTATGATTCTCATGGCCAATATCATTCCCTTATCTCGCCATCTAACCCATGGGAATGTTGGATGGGCTAGAATCAAGTCACCAAGACGTCACTCTAAGAATGGGGAAATTACATCCATCCAAATGAAAGGTGGCAAACTTGATAGCATCTTCTTCAAGCATCGGTTTGAGCAAGAGGTAGTTATCCAACTTTTGCACCCATGACCTTTCCGAACACTTATCACTTCCATCGAAGTGAGCCAAGGTAACTTTACTAAGAGCTTGTTGGTAATCCAACCTAGGGGCCACAGGAAATTCTTATCCAACCTCCTCTTCTCTTCTTTTGATTCATATATTGATCTAATGACAATGTAAAGACCCTTGGAAATTCTTATCTTAATTTTCAGTTTTGAGTGGTTTGGAATTTTGTTAAACAATTGTCTCACAATCTGATCCTTTCAGCTAGTAAATAATTTTTTTTTGGCTTTTTCTCATATAATGATAAAGTATGCATAAAATACTCTAACTAAAGCATGCTAATGACTATGCAAGATTTTTTTTTTGATTTTCAAGACTTCAGGATGATTGAAATGCAAGTGCAACAATTATTTACTTTATGATGAGCTAGTACATCCAAGTGACATTTCTACAAACACTTATCATGCAAACTCCAACTCCATTATATATTGAACTACAATCTTGAAACTCGGCTATTACAATGCTTTTGCCAATGATATTCAACTATTGAACCAACATGGACGATTTGCAATATAGCAATGACAATGCAATCTTAGTTTATGCCAGTGATACAAAGATTGATAGATGTCGGCCTGGATATTTTAGGGTGCAAAATGCAAGCTACAATGATTTTTTATGGACAGTGATATAATGACTTATAATGCAAACCTAAATACAAGATTTTTACAATGCAATAAGATGATGAATCACCTAACCTGATGGATGCCCATTCAATGAAAAGCAGCAATTGAAGGATGCTAGAAACCATGATTTTCCTCTCACAGAGACGTCTCAGTCCAGCAAGAATTCGTCCTTCCTTAAAATGTCGATACCAAGTGAAATCCTCCAAAATTGAACTATTCTAAATGCCACAATGTTGCATTTGTCTTTGCTTGGTGAACCATGATTTTCCCAACCAAAGTGAATTGCTTCCAATGATAAAAATTGATGTGTAAATGTACTAAAAATGATTCTCCAAAAATGCCAATTCTTCCTTCACCAAAATCGAACTCCTTGTGCTTCTCCAAATTTGGTCAAAGACCATTAAATTTGCAAAAATCACCCCTATAGGAAAACTAATTTGTCTTCTTCCACAACTGAAACCGGTATCCTAGAGTCTTCAAACCCTTAGACAAGCAAGCATTCAAGCTCTCACCAAAATGGTATGAAAAATATAATCCAAGACATACCCAAATGGCTAGCTCACAACTCCTTATAAAGAAATTTTCAATCTCCTCCACGAAGCTTCTAGAAATATTATTATTTTATTCCCAAAGTGACTTTATAATTTATTTTAGTCACTTTAATTAAATTAATTATAAATAAAGTTACCCTTTTGATTTTGAATTTATGGAGATAACTTTATAAACAATTAGTTTAATTATTATTCCCTTATTTCTCCTTTAGCCCCTAGGAATAATGAAGGCTAAATGATCCTCTAGAGTGGCTATTGAGAAGGGGACATTGCAGTCCTCCCTTCTTGGAATTGCTTGCCCTCAAGCAATTGCAAATTGGGATGTTGCAAAATCTGTTCTCCTTCCCAAGTGACATCCTCTACTGGAAAATCTCTCCATCTCACCAAGAATTCCTTAACCACTTTGTTCCTCAATGTAATAATTCTTCTTTCAATTGCGGTGACTGATTGTTTTTGTTTTGGTTTTTTGTGTTTTGCATTTTTTTGTGTTTTCAAGGGTTTTATGTTTTTTTTTTGGTTTTTTGAATATAAAGATAATTATTCCAAACATAAAGAAATATAGGAAATTTACAAACTAAAAAAAAACTATTGTTGCGATGATAGAGGCTATTTTTCAATTTGTTAAATCAAGCCTTCAAGTACAATGGCATACCCGAACATGGAGAATAATAGGTGTTGTCTCAAAATTGATAACAAGTAACCCACTAGAAAAAATTCGATTCTCCAAAATATGAAGTATCTCTTCTCAAAATTGATGCAGCTGACTTCTACAATGTTGGGTGCCTTCCCTTGAATTTATTTTGAATTTTATTTATCCTCCTTAATTAAAATCACCCCTCCTCTCTTGGTGTACCTTTCCACCCTTGGCCATATAACTTACTTTGGATATTGTATCTACTTCTTTTCTTTTCAATTTGGAAAAAAGAGAAGAAAGAGAAAGGGATAGAAGTTTTCGAAGAATGATTAAAGATTTTATTACGAGAATGAATTAAGTAATAAAATCTTTAATTAAGAGTTTTCAGTAGTTTACTATTTGTGGAAGCAACTTTTGGATCTAGATTTCTATTTTGTCTTATTCTAACTTCACCCTCCCTTGAATTCTAAAGAGATTGAATTTCATTTATATTCTTTCACAAAATAATCCATTTCTTGCTGCTATTGTAGCTGGTAAAAAGCATGTTATACCTTCTTGGAAATTGTGCTAGCAATGCCAATGATAATCTAAATGCTATTCCACAATTCTCTAAATCTCCTGAATGATAATGCACTCAAACCCTCTAATTGGTCTCACCAATTTGCACAAATAGAACCTATATATGAAGTTCTCCTGAAGGCCAAATTCAATGGATATTTCACCACCTCCAATGGCTCAAAGAATGAAACCCTTGGCTCCCTTCTCACATATAATTTTCATGAAGTAAAATGCTCAAAAGAATGAATGGCTCGATTCCCAAGGCTAAATATATATAACTTCATGAAGAAGTCAATTTCCCTCCAAAAAGCAATTTAATAATAATTAAATGTTATTACATTTGCATCATTTAATATTTCACCCTTTTAATACCTTGGAATAGGTGCCCAATATTAATTCAATAACTTCCCTCCCTTTTAATGATAACTTGACCCTCATGTTAAAAAGTTAAGTTATAACTTTATAATATCACCTTTTAATAATTAATTATCATTTGAGCCATTTAAACATTAATAACTCCTTCAAAACTCATTATTTCACCACACCAACTGAAATTAGTGGTAACTCTATGAATCCAAATGTGACCAAATGCCTTACTAAAAATAGTAAGGGTCCCTCTCAACTAATCTATGACTTACTATAAATAGTAAGTATAGCAAATAGATCCTTGGAAACACCAAATGAAAGCCAAAATTGGAAACCACTGAACTTTAGAGAAGATACAAGCCTCAGAAGACACTCTATCCATACTCATTAGCCTACGAGGGTCAAAATGATAGGCTAATCTCACTGACAACTGATGTCTAACTAGGAGGGGACATTACAGTCCGCCCTCCCTAAAATTGCTTGTCCCCAAGCAATCTCAACTCTGGGTGTTGCAAGATCTCCTCACCCTCCCAGGTAGTGTACTCTATCGAAAAATCCTTCCATTTGATCAAATATTCCCTGATGATCCATCTCCACAACTGTCTCTCTTTGAAATCCAAGATAGCCTCAGGTACTAAAATCAACTTCCCCTCATCATCCAATGGTGGCAATACAACTGAAGTAATCACATGATGTCCCAACTCCTTTTTGAGGCATGATACATGAAAAACATTGTGTACCCTGATGTCTGTCAGTAGGCCAACTCATAAGCCACCTCGCCTACTCTCTTGATAATCCTGAAGGGACTATAGTAGTGTGGCTTGAGTTTCTCTGCACCACTCTTCCTAAGAGTGGATTGATGGTAGGGATACAACATCAAATACACCATGTCTCCAGTCTCAAAAGATCTCTTAGTCCTCCTCTAATCTAGATACTGTTTCTGTTGATTTTGTGCATTAGTAGTATTTTCCTTAAGAGTCCTCATAATGTCTTGGCTCTCCTGCAACAAGTCACCAGCACTAGGCACTTTATTGTCACTCAATAGTAAATCAAGGAAACTATGGGCCTCATACCCATATAGTGCCAAGAATGGTGGCATCTCTATTGACATGTGGTAAGTGGAGTTATAGCAGTACTCGCATAAATGAATCCACTTAACCCAAGCCTTTTGTTTCCCAGCTATGTAGTTCTTGAGGTAACCCTCCACCCATTTATTAACTATCTCCATTTGACTGTCGGTCTATGGGTGGTAGTTGGTACTCAGAGTGAGCTTAGTCCCACAAAGCCTGAATATCTCCTACCAAAAGTGACTCAAGAACCGGTTGTCCCTGTCGTTGACAATTCTCTGAGGTAAACCATGCAATTTGAAAACCTCATGGAAGAACTCTGCTACCTATGTAGCTGTATATGTAGCCACAATCAAAAAGAAATGGGCATACTTTGTTAGCCTATCTACAACCACATATATACAATCTCTTCCCTGGGCTTTAGGAAAGCCTATAATAAAGTCCATGGATAGACATTCCCACTTCCTATCAAGAATCAGAAGTGGTTGAAGTAAGCCTACCAGATAAGTGTGCTCATGCTTGTCTGTTGAAAAACAAGACACTCTCTAACATACTCAAGAACATATGCCTTAAGACCTTTCCAAGTGAATCTCTCCCATATCTGCTTGTAGATTTTGAAGTACCCGAGATGTCCTACCGTGGGCACATCATGGAAAGTATGCAGTATAGTGTTCTTCAACTTTGATCCTGAGGTCAAAAAGATCTTGCCTTTGTAAATGATGAGCTCATTTACAACTATATACCTGTTGTCCTAAACTGACCCCTCAATGATCCCAAAATCCCATGTGTCCTTGGCATAATCTGCCACTATCAAATGCCTCCAATCCTCTAAAATTTGAACCATGGAACTCAAATGTGGTTGATGGGATAAAGCATCAGCAACAACATTCTATGTACCTTTGACATAAGTAATGTCAAAGTCATATGACTGCAACTTACTAACCCATTTTTGTTGACGGTCATTAAGGTCTCGCTACCCCAGGGTATGTCTCAGGCTATTATGATCAATTTTTATGCAAAATTTGCTGCCAATGAGATACTACCTAAACTTGGCCAATGCATGCATAATGGCCAACATTTCCTTATCATAAATACAATAGCTCCTCTTTGGTCCTCTGAGCTTCCTACTCTCAAAGGAAATAGGGTACTTATCTGCATAAGCACAACACCAATACCTTCTCCAGAGGCGTCACACTGAAGCTGAAACGACTTTGTGAAATCAGGTAATGCAAGGATTGGACATGTGGTCATAAGTTGCGTGAACCTCATAAAACACTCCTATGCCCCAGGAGTCCAAATAAATGCACCCTTCTTCATCAAATCAGTGAGTGGTGTTGTGTGACATGAATACCTGCTAGAAAATCGGTGATAGAAGCCACATAGCTGAGTGAGGTTCTCTAGAGTAGGCCAATCAATGATAGCACAGACCTTGTCAAGATCCATCTATACACCCTCTGCACTAATGATGTGAGCTAAATACAACAGCTCTTTCATGCCCAAATCACACTTGGACTCATTTGCATACAAAGATTCCCTATCCAGGATACCCAACACTATGTCCAAATGAGTAAGATGCCCTTCCCATGTTTTATTGTACACCAAGATGTCATAAAAGAAAACAAGTACGATCCTCCTCAACTGGGGCTGGAAGACTCTATTCATGGTGGACTGAAATGTTGTTGGTGCATTGGTTAGCCCAAATGGCATAACCACAAACTTGAAGTGTCCACAATGGCACCTGAATGCAATCTTCTCTATATCCTGCTCTCTAACCCTAATCTGGTGATAGCCTGATCTCAAATCAATCTTTGAGAAATAACAGGAACCATGAAGCTCGTCAATAAGCTCATTAATCCATGGGATGGGGTACCTATTTTTTAAGGTCCTCTTATTAAGAATCCTGTAGTCAATGCACTTGAGAAGGGTACCATCTTTTTTCTTTACCAAAACCACTGATGAGGAAAATGGTGATTTGCTCGGCCTAATGTGTCCCATTGTGAGCAGATCCTTAATGGTTTTCTCTATTTCATCTTTTAGCCACTTTGGGTGCCTATAAAGGGTGATCATCACAAGTTTATCACCCTCCTCTAGCTCTATGATGTGTTCAATACCCCTATCAGGTGGTCTACCTAGTGGAATGTCACTGAAAACCCTCCCATGCTTGATTCTCAACTCCTATATATTTGGATGATATTATTGTTTTTTTTGTCCCTCCTATAATGGCATCAACATACACTCGGTGTCCCACTCAACCATATTATTTTGTATGAGTCTCTCCATCAGCCTGAGTGATTATCATTCTGAAACTACTATATCTGATGGCCTTTAACACATGAATTTTCCCACCTACCTCGAAACTCATCTCCATCTCACAAAGGTTGAGAGTGAACTTCTTAATAGCATGAAGCTATTTCATACCCAAGACCACATCTATGTCTCCCATGTTCACCACATAATAATCATCCTTAAAATCATAGTTATTTAAACACATAGGGAGATTTTTAATTATCTTGTCACACTTAAGTGTGTAACCATCCACAAGCTTCACTCTAATGCCTTCAAAATCCTCGGTCATAATCCCATGCCTCTCCACCAATCTTGCATCAATAAAATTATGGGTGGCACCTATATCCAGAAGAGTGATGACCTTTTGACCAGCTAGGACACCACTCATCCTAAATGAGCCTTCCTGTTGAATACTAGTAAGTCGTGCCTCCTATAGATTAATTTTTACTTCCTTATCCTCTTCTTTTTTTGACTTTTCTTCTTCGAATTCTTCGTGATCAGCTTGCTGCTCAAAATTTTTAGATTTTGAATCCTCATAAAAATCCCAGCTAATACAGTTGGCCTTGCCCTTATGCCTCAAGGGACAATTATGATTTGCATCATAGGGACCTTTGCAATAGAAACATAGCTTCTTTTTTCGCAAATCATTGAGAGTTTCACGATCTAATGGAGCTGTTGATTTCCCTTTTTGATCCCCCTTATAATTTGATTTTTCTTTGTTTTTGGTGAATGTTTTATTGAATGTTTTATTGTCCCTAAATGAAGAAGGGCCCTTCGACACGAACTTGCTTGATGGGGATGCAATTTCCATACTCCTTGCCTTCTTCATTGCTTCTTGCAATGTTGGTGGATCAAAAGCCTTTATCCACCCTCATAATGGTTCCAATAAGCCCTCCATGAAAAGTACAACTAGCCTCCTCTCAGATATGTTTGGTACCATCATGGATAATCTCTGAAATTCACTGATGTAGTTCTCCAAACTACCAACCTGCTTAAGCTATGCTAAGTCCTTGAAATATATTTTTGGATCCTTCTTATCAAAACGTTCAACCAGCCTATCCATGAACTCCTGATAAGAAGTGATGTGATCATGATGCAGTGTAACCATCCCATAATACCACCAATCATGGGCTGCCCCCTCCAAATGTAACGTGGCATACTTAATTGGTTCTTCTTCTGCCATAGGTCGAAGAGACAAGAAAGTGTCTAACTTATGAATCCAAGACTAAGCTGTTACCTTACCGCTGCCATCAAAAGTGGGTAATATGAGTTAACTGGTGGCATGCTTCAAGTATTTTTTTTGGCCTCTCGGTCTCCTATCTTGCATGTTCCTGTAGTGTTCTCTCCTTTGACTCAAAAACCTATAAAATCTTATGCGTTCTCTCACCTGTGGTGTTGTTGTCAAATAGATTGCACCCAAAATGCTTGAATGATTAAATTCAACAATCTGTTGAAACATTGGATTACTTTTAGGTTGTGGGTATCCTATTTGAAAGTAAACCTCTGGGTTCTAGGCCGACTTCCTATTAAATTTTTAGGTTAATTACTAGGTAACTTGTAATGGAAAAGAGTAAAAGGGGTTGAAATAAATGCACTGAAAACTGTAAATTGTGGGTGATGCACCTAATCGATAAAGACATGCAATTCTGATTCACAATAACTTTCAGAAAATATATCCACACAAATAAATTTAACAGTTTGATCACAAAAATGATTCTAAGGAAGGCTTGAATAAACTTCTTCTTCATGAAAAGAAAGGATTATTCCAACACAAAACCTAAGACCTGTGATTTTTTACTATTTTTAAATGCATGCAAATATAAATGCGACAATGATTTTAAAGGTTCTAATATTGAAACACAGTAAAATCTCATCAAATCATTCATAAAAACAACATAATGACAAGGTAGACATTTGTTTCCATTGAATTTAAAGGAATCTTTGCAAAAAATGACATGAATTGAACCTGTAAAACCTGTTGTTGTATATTAATCTGAAACTAAAAGTTGAGTTACAAAATATTTCTCTTTGCAAACTGCAAAGTCTAAAAAATAAGAACTAGAGGAAAAAGACTAACTTTTTCCAATATATACAAAGGGCATGCACAAAGTAGCCAGTAATAGAACTAAATGAGAACTGAAGTGAAAACATCTCCAATGTGAAATCGGAGCAGAAGAGAAAACCCTGATAAAAATAGCCCAAACTCATTCAAAAATGAGTGAACTCAGTCTCAAACTAGCCGTCAACTCATTACTGATCCATGGATCACTCAAACTGAACTGGAATTTCCCCAAAAAGTGGGTCCAAGCATGCAAAAGCCACCTTTTTTTATCAATCCGCCCATGATAATTTTAACTCCATCTCTAAATTGTGAATGATGATCTTCAGTCAATAAACCCTGATTCCTCCAGTTACATCTGCATCTTTGCATGATTTAAGGAAGATCAAGTGATTAAATATTAAAAATAACCAAATGTATGATTATTTTAATATTCAAAATGTGGAAATGGCCTCTTATTTTCATTTTAAATATTAACGTAATAATACATTAATATTTTTTTACAATAATAGCTTGGGTATAATCATGCAAACATGCATGATTTCATTATTATTTCTAAAATAAATAATGACTTAAATTATTCTTTAAGTCAACTATCAATATACACGGGCTCCCTAAGCATGTTTAAGTTTTATTGACTTAATAGTCAATAATACATCAATGATTTGAAATGACCAAACTTTGAAACACAAGGCAAAAACAATAAACAATGATTAGGGAATTTTTCAAAAAGGTTGAACTCTAAAAATCTTTAATCATTTTGCATTTTGAGCTTTGCAGAAAAAGAAAGGCAAGCTATTGCACCACCATAGTTGAGGGTTTCATCTAGCTGCCATGGAATAGAGTCTTTGTAAGCTTGATTGTTCACCATATTTTACTATTTCAGATGGTTTGCTGAAGATTTCCATAGAGGAATGTGTGGTAAGTCATAACCCTCTTCATTTTTGGTCAGTTCATGGCTTCTACAGTCGCGGCTATGCACATATTTCTGATATCATCTAGTTTTTGTATCCATTGCTTGATGATTTTTAGCTTTTGTGGCTGGCATCTGAAGATTTATAAAGCTTCTGTCATGTCTTTGAAAGCTTCCAAACTATGAAAAGTTAGCCAAAAGCTTGTGGTACGGCTTCCATTCGCCATTTCTCCTTTTACTCTCAGCAAACCTTGCTCCATTTAAGCTAAAATGATGATTATTTTCTCATGTTCATGCTTCCTTATTGAGGGTTTCATTTATGTTTTTGTTCGGTATTTCCTGAGTTTCAGGCCGTGGCTGTATGCTGCTATTGGGTATTTCATCATCTTGTTTTTGCACTCTCCCTCTCAGGTCAAAGGTTTTACTTCTACGAGTTGTAGCCATGCTTTTCTTGATCTAGGTATTTTGAAACAAATTGTGTTCATTATTGTTGTCCATGCACTCAAAATTTGAAGCTATGGTAATAGTGAAAAACTCAGATGGCTTTGAGACTTTGTGTAATTTCTATTATTTTCCTGAAAGTGTAGCATCTTTCCATTTCTTGGGCTCGACCCATAGCAATATTCATGCATTTTGTATTTTCTAGAAAAACCCTCACATGGGTAAACTATGATAAGAGGAAAACTGCATTTTAAGATTGAAACCCTCATGGGCACTCTATATTCTAAAAGAAACCTTAATTTTTGTGTTTCCTAACAAAACCTTCAAATGGGTAAATTGTAAGTTTGCATTTTAGTCGAAAACATCATATGGGTATTCTATAAAAAAAAAACAAGAATGCATTTTCAGTTGAAACCAGTTACCGAAGTTGTTCACTCAGATTGTAAATGATTTCAAAAAAATTTCCATTCCTTTACTTGCAGGTTTAAACTTTTTGAACACAATACATGGAATACTTTACTTCAATCAACACAATATCATTTTGCCTCATAGTTGATTTTTCCTTTATTTATGCACTCCATGCATTAATTTTCTAAAAATGCAGCTCCTGTAGCAACATTGATGTTCTTGTAGGTTGCCAAATTTAGTTCCTTTATTCTATTTGCACTTTGTATCTACTTTGATCATTTGTTGTTTTTTGTCCATACTATTGTCTTATATGCAAAGTATTGTACCCTATAGCAATATGAGAGGAAACACGGTCACCTTTTCATTGTACAAATCAACATTGTTATTATGGTATCTCCATTTGAGCATTTCTAAACATTACCAACAACTTGAGAAATGAAAGTGGGAAGTTTGCTCACTCAGATTTGTAAAACCTATATACTACCCTGTAACAACAATATGGTCACTGCATGACCCTGTAGCATCTTTTTGACATTTTTGTTTTTGTAGCAATATGATGAGGATATATTTGTACCTCAAGTACTATTGCATTAAATGTTGTTTAATGTTACATTGTATCAATTATCAATTATACAATTTGATCTATTCCTGGCACTATCTTGACAAAACCTTGTAATTGCTTTAGTAAGATTACTCTTTTGAGCTCACAATCTAGAATTTTGGAATCACTATCATTTAATATAGTTGTGTTCCTTTATTATGATTTGGGCTCAACTCTTATAGGAGCCACATTTTTCTCCACTCATAACTTAATCTTTTGGTTGAAATGATTAGATTTTACCTGTTCCTGCACACTTAAACATGTTAGTAAAATAAATGAAGCTGAAAGCTTCTATTGACCCTTGTGCTCCTTTAACTTGATCATCTGATACATGCTTGAAATGATGTAGATTATATTCCTGTTGGCAATGCAAGCATAGGATTGATCTTGATTCATCATTGCTTATAGTTAATCTCTAACATTATCTTCATTCATCCTGCAAAACAACTTAAGGAGGCTGGAGTCAGAGAACATGGAAAGCTTCAACAACACCAGTCAAAGATATCAAGCAACACTGGCTCCATCATTACAGGAAATGATGAACCACCATCCTTTCTATGTTTACATTGTCTACAGATGTATAGTTTACAATATGTTTTTGCATCTATCATTTGATTACGTAAATCAAATTCAGCTACTCCCACGGCTTGTGTGGGACCTTGATCTTTATAATATGAATAAAACAACATTTGTTATGCAAATGTTTATTTTCTATTACAAGTACTTGCATAATAAAACTGAAAATCAAATGTAATATGATTTTACATGATGATGAATACTTAGCAGAAAAATTTGAAATTATATGTACCTCTCAATGATGAATTCAATTCAGCTCTACCTCTTTGAGCTTCAGTAGTGAAAAATAGGTAATAGGTGTCAACAACTCCCACTCATTGTTTGTTGCCATCATATCATCGACAAACATTGGTTTACCCTCTTCACCCCCATTTCCCTTTTCTGGTTAATTTCTCAAGAAAGTGGGTCGTGTAGGCCTATCTACCATTCAAGAAGGTGCTCTATGTACTCTCCATGACCCAGCTACACTCCTATCATCATCTTGGTCCTGGGGCTGTCTCCTAGGTATATTCAACTATTGTAGGGTGGTCATAAGCTAATATAATACATTAGCTACCTGTTGTTGAGCCTATAAACCCCTCAAAGTATCTCTCACCTCTTTGGCATCATCCCAAGATGGACTATTCTCCCTCCTGTCACCCATACTTGCAACCTTTTATGTAGGCTTTGAGGATGACCCCGGATGAATCCCAATAAATCCAGATACTATTTTCCTTTCAGGTACCTAAGATGACTGCCACTTCTTACGAAGTTCTCTCTCATAGTATCTTCTTTCTCTATCACTTTTTTGCATTAACAATCTGATTTAAGCCAGAGGATGGCAGGAAACTGCTTTGATACCAATGTAAGAACTCTTCTTCTTTCAACTGCGGTGACTGATTGTTTTTGTTTTGGTTTTTTGTGTTTTGCAATATTTTTGTGTTTTCAAGGGTTTTATGCTTTTTTTTGGTTTTTTGAATATAAAGATAATTATGTCAAACATAAAGAAATATAGGAAATTTACATACTGAAAACAAACTATTGTTGCGATGATAGAAGCTATTTTTCTATTTATTAAATAAAGCCTTCAAGTACAATGGCATACCCGAAGATGGAGAATAATAATTGTTGTCTCGAAATTGCTGCTAAGTAACCCACTAGAAAAAATTCAATTCTCCCAAAATATGAAGTATCTCTTCTCAAAATTGATGCGGCTGGCTTCTACAATGTTGAGCACCTTCCCTTGAATTTATTTTGAATTTTATTTATCCTCCTTAATTAAAATCGCCCCTCCTCTCTTGGTGTGCCACCTTGTTGCTAATTTGCTAGTAAAAAGTAGGTCGTACCTTCATGGAAATTGTGCCAACAATGCAAATGATAATCTAAGTGCTATTCCCCAATTATCTGAATCTCTTGAATGATAATGCACTCAAACCCTCTGATTGGTCTCACCAATTTGCACAAATAGAAGCTCTATATGAAGTTCTCCTGAAGGCCAAATTCAATTGATATTTCACCACCTCAAATGGCTACAACACTAAAGAATGTATTGTTCTCCAATGGC
>VDFB02256005.1:119927-241430 GCA_007258455.2 Sequoia sempervirens
TTAACCACTTTGTTCCTCAATGTAAGAATTCTTCTTTCAACTGCGGTGACTAATTTTTTTTGTTTTGGTTTGTTGTGTTTTGCAATTTTTTTGGTTTTTTGAATATAAAGATAATTACAAACATAAAGAAATATAGGAAATTTACAAACTAAAAACAAACTATTGTTGCGATGATAGAGGCTATTTTTCTATTTGTTAAATCAAGCCTTCAATTACAATGGCATACCCGAACATGGACAATAATAGTTGTTGTCTTGAAATTGCTGCTAAGTAACCCACTAGAAAAAAATCGATTCTCCCAAAATATGAAGTATCTCTTCTCAAAATTGATGCGGCTGACTCCTACAATGTTGGGTGCCTTCCCTTGAATTTATTTTCAATTTTATTTATCCTCCTCCTTAATTAAAATCGCCCCTCCTCTCTTGGTGCGCCACCTTGATGCTACTGTAGCTGGTAAAAAATAGGTTGTACCTTCTTGGAAATTGTGCCAACAATGTCAATGATAATCTGAATGCTATTCCCCAATTCTCTGAATCTCCTGAATGATAATGCACTCACCCTCCAATTGGTCTCACCAATTTGCACAAATAGAACCTTTGTATGAAGTTCTCCTCAAGGCCAAATTCAATGGATATTTCACCACCTCAAATGGCTGCAACACTAAAGAATGTATTGTTCTCCAATGGCTCAAAGAATGAAACCCTTGGCTCCCTTCTCACAGATAATTTTCATGAAGTCAAATGCTCAAAAGAATGAATGTATCGATTTCCAAGGCTAAATATATATATATAACTTCATGAAGAAGTTGATTTCCCTCCAAAAAGCATATTTAATAATAATTAAATGTTATTGCATTTGCATCATTTAATATTTCACCCTTTTAATACCTTGGAATAGGTGCCCAATATTAATTCAATAACTGCCCCCCCTTTTAATGATAACTTGACCCTCATGTTAAAAAGTTAAGTTATAACTTTATAATATCACCTTTTAATAATTAATTATCATTTGAGCCATTTAAACATTAATAACTCCTTCAAAACTCATTATTTCACCACACCAACTGAAACTAGTGGTAACTCTATGAATCCAAATGTGACCAAATGCCTTACTAAAAATAGTAAGGGTCCCTCTCAACCAATCTCTGACTTACTATAAATAGTAAGTATAGCAAACAGAGCCTTGGAAACACCAAATGAAAGCCAAAACTGGAAACCACTGAACTCTGGAGAAGATACAAGCCTCAAAAGACCCTCTATCCATACTCATTAGCCTACGAGGGTCAAAATGATAGGCTAATCTCACTAACAACTAATTTCTAACTAGGAATGGACATTACAGTCCGCCCTCCCTAAAATTGCTTGTCCCCAAGCAATCTCAACTCTGGGTGCTGCAAGATCTCCTCACCCTCCCAGGTAGTGTACTCTATCGAAAAATCCTTCCATTTGATTAAATATTCCCTGATGGTCCATCTCCACAGCTGTCTCTCTCTGAAATCCAAGATAGCCTCAAGTACTAAAATCAACTTCCCCTCATCATCCAATGGTGGCAATATGACTGAAGGAATCACATGATGTCCCAACGCCTTTTTGAGGCATGATACATGAAAAAAATTGTGTACCCTGCTGTCTGCCGGTAGGCCAACTCGTAAGCCACCTCACCTACTCTCCTGATAATCCTAAAGGGACCATAGTAGTGTGGCTTGAGTTTTTCTGCACCACTCTTCCTGAGAGTGGACTGATGGTAGGGATGCAACATCAAATACACCATGTCTCCAATCTCAAAAGATCTCTCAGTCCTCCTCTAATCTGCATACTGTTTATGTTGATTTTGTGCCTTAGCAGTATTTTCCTTAAGATCCCTCATAATGTCTTGGCTCTCTTGCAACAAGTCACCAGCACTAGGCACTCTACTGTCACTCAATAGTAAATCGAGGAAACTATGGGCCTCATACCCATATAGTGCCAAGAATGGTGTCATCTGTATCGACATGTGGTAAGTGGAGTTATAGTAGTACTCATATAAATGAATCCACTTAACCCAAGCCTTTTGTTTCCCAACTATGTAGTTCCTGAGGTAACCCTCCACCCATTTATTAACTATCTCCATTTGACCGTCGGTGTATGGGTGGTAGCTGGTACTCGGAGTGAGCTCAGTCCCACAAAGCCTAAATATCTCCTACCAAAAGTGACTCAAGAACCGACTGTCCCTGTCGTTGACAATTCTCTAAGGTAAACCATGCAATTTGAAAACCTCATGGAAGAACAACTCTGCTACCTGTGTAGCTATATATGTAACCGTAATCGAAAATAAATGGGCATACTTTGTTAGCCTATCTACAACCACATATATACAATCTATCCCCTGGGCTTTAGGCAAGCATGTAATAATGTCCATGGATAGACATTCCCACTTCCTATCAAGAATCAGAAGTGGTTGAAGTAAGCCTGCCGGATAAGTGTGCTCTTGCTTGTCTGTTGAAAAAAAGACACTCTCTAACATACTGAAGAACATCTTCCTTAAGACCTTTCTAGGTGAATCTCTCCTATATCTGCTTGTAGATTTTGAAGTACCCGAGATTTCCTATTGTGGGCACATCATGGAAAGTACGCAGTATAGTGTTCTTCAACTCTAATCCCAAGGTAAAAAAGATCTTGCCTTTGTAAATGATGAGCTCATTTACAACTGTATACCTGTTGTCCTGAACTAAACCCTCAATGATCCGAAAATCCCATGTGTCCTTGGAATACTCTACCACTATCAAATGCCTCCAATCCTCTGAAATTTGAACCATGGAACTCAAATGTGGTTGATGGGATAAAGCATTAGCAACAACATTCTATGTACCTTTGACATAAGTAATGTCAAATTCATATGACTGCAACTTACTGACCCATTTTTGTTGACGGTCATTAAGGTCTTGCTGCCCCAGGAAATGTCTCAGGTTATTATGATCAATTTTTATGCAAAATTTGCTGCCAATGAGATACTGCCTGAACTTGGCCAATGCATGCATAATGGCCAACATTTCCTTATCATAAATACTATAGCTCCTCTTTGGTACTTTGAGCTTCCTACTCTCAAAGGAAATAGGGTGCTTATTTGCATGAGCACAACACCAATACCCTCTCCAAAGGTGTCACACTGAAGCTCAAACGGCTTTGTGAAATCAGGTAATGCAAGGACTGGACATGTGGTCATAAGTTGCTTGAACCTCATAAAACACTCCTATGCCCTAGGAGTCCAAATAAATGCACCCTTCTTCATCAAATCAGTGAGTGGTGTTGCATGATGTGAATACCTGCTGACAAATCGGCAATAGAAGCCACGTAGCTGAGTGAGGTTCTCTAGAGTAGGCCAATCAATGATAGCACGGACCTTGTCAAGATCCATCTGCACACCCTCTGCACTAATGATGTGACCTAAATACAATAGCTCTGTCATGCCCAAATCACACTTGGACTCCTTCGCATACAAAGATTCCCTATCCAGTATACCCAACACTGTGTCCAAATGAGTAAGATGTTCTTCCCACATTTTATTGTACACCAAGATGTCATAAAAGAAAACAAGTACGAACCTCCTCAACTGGGGCTGTAAGACTCTATTCATGGTGGACTGAAATGTTGTTGGTGCATTGGTTAGCCCAAATGGCACAACCACAAACTCGAAGTGTCCACAATGGCACCTGAATGCAGTCTTCTCTATATCCTACTCTCTAACCCTAATCTAGTGATAGCCTGATCTCAAATCAATCTTTGAGAAATAACAGGAACCATGAAGCTTGTCAATCAGCTCATCAATCCATGGGATGGGGTACCTATTTTTTATGGTCCTCTTATTCAGAATCCTATAGTCAATGCACTTGAGAAGTGTACCATCCTTTTTCTTTACCAAAACCACTAATGAGGCAAATGGTGATTTGCTCAGCCTAATGTGTCCCATTGTGAGCAGCTCCTTAATGGTTTTCTCTATTTCATCTTTTAGCTGCTTTGGGTGCTTATAAGGGGTGATCATCATAGGTTTAGCACCATCCTCTAGCTCTATGATGTGCTCAATACCCCTATCAAGTGGTCTACCTAGTGGAATGTCACTGAAAACCCTCCCATGCTTGATTCTCAACTCCTATATATCTGGATGATATTATTGTTTTTTCTGCCCCTCCTATAATGGCATCAACATACACTCGGTGGCCCACTCAACCATATTATGTCGCATGAGTCTCTCCAATAGCCTGAGTCATTATCATTCTGAAACTACTATCTCTGATGGCCTTTAACACATGATTTTTCCCATCTACCTCGAAACTCATCTCCATCTCACAAAGGTTGAGAGTGAACTTCTTAATAGCATGAAGCTATTTCATACCCAGGACCACATCTATGTCTCCCATGTTCACCACATATTAATCAGCCTTAAAATCATAGTTATTTAAACGCATAGGGATATTTTTAATCATCCTGTCACACTTAAGTGTGTAACCATCCGCAAGCTTCACTCTAATGCCTTCAAAATCCTTGGTCATAATCCCATGCCTCTCCACCAATCTTGCATCAATAAAATTATGGGTGGCACCTGTATCCAAAAGAGTGATGACCTTTTGACCAGCCAGGACACCACTCATCCTAAATGAGCCTTCCTGTTGAATACTAGTAAGTCATGCCTCCTAGAGATTAATTTCTACTTCCTTATCCTCTTCTTTTTTTTGACTTTTCTTCTTCGGATTCTTTGCGATCAGCTTGCTGCTCAAAATTTTCAGATTTTGAATCCTCATAAAAAGCCCACTTAATACAGTTGGCCTTGCCCTTAGGCCTCAAGGGACAATTATTATTTGCATCATAGGGACCTTTGTAGTAGAAACATAGCTTCTTTTTTCACAAATCATTGAGAGTTTCACGATCTAATGGAGTTGTTGATTTCCCTTTTTGTTCCCCCTTATAATCTGATTTTTCTTTGTTTTTGGTGAATGTTTTATTGTCCCTAAATGAAGAAGATCCCTTCGACACTAACTTGCTTGATGGGGCTGCAAGTTCCATACTCCTTGCGTTCTTCATTGCTTCCTACAATGTTGGTGGAACAAAAGCCTTTATCCACCCTCATAATGGTTCCAATAAGCCCTCCATGAAAAGTACAACTAGCCTCCTCTCAAATATGTTTGGTACCATCACAGATAATCTCTAAAATTCACTGATGTAGTTCTCCAAACTACCAACCTACTTAAGTTGTGCTAAGTCCTTGAAATAGATTTTTGGATCCTTCTTATCAAAACGTTCATCTAGCCTATCCACGAACTCTTGATAACAAGTGATGCGATCATGCTGCAGTGTAACCATCCCATGATACCACCAATCATTGGCTACCCCCTCCAAATGTAACGTGGCATACTTAATTGGTTCTTCTTCTGCCATAGGTCGAAGAGACAAGAAAGTCTCTAACTTATGAATCATAGACTAAGCTATTACCTTACCGCTACCATCAAAAGTGGGCAATATGAGTTTACTAGTGGCATGCTTCAAGTTTTTGTTTTGGCCTCTCGGTCTCCTATCTTGCCTGTTCCTGTAGTGTTCTCCCCTTTGACTCAGAAACCTGACAAAGCTTATGCGTTCTCTCACCTGTGGTGTTGTTTTCAAACAAATTGCACATGAAATGCTTGAATGATTAAATTCAGCAATCTGTTGAAACATTGGATTACTTTCAAGTTGTGGGTATCCTATTTGAAAGTAAACCTTTGGGTTCTAGGCCGAATTCCTATTAAATTTTCAAGTTAATTACTGGGTAACTTGTAATGGAAAAGAGTAAAAAGGCTTGAAATAAATGCACTGAAAACTGTAAATTGTGGGTGATGCACCTAATCGATAAAAACATGCAATTCTAATTCACAATAACTTTCAGAAAATCTATCCACACAAATCAATTTAACAGTTTGATCACAAAAATGATTCTGAGGAAGGCTTGAATAAAATTCTTCTTCGAAGGAAAACTGGGTTTTCACAGCATGAAAAGAAAGGATTATTCCAACACACAACCTAAGACCTGTGATTTTTTACTATTTTTAAATGCATGTAAATATAAATGAGACAATGATTTTAAAGGTTCTAATATTGAAACACAGTAAAATCTCATCAAATCATTCATAAAAACAACATAATGACAAGGTAGACATTTGTTTCCACTGAATTTAAAGGAATCTTTGCAAAAAATGACATGAATTGAACCTATAAAACCTGTTGTTGTATATTAATCTGAAACTGAAAGCTGAGTTACAAAATATTTCTCTTTGCAGAATGCAAAGTCTGAAAAATAAGAACTAGAGGAAAAAGACTAACTTTTTCCAATATATACAAAAGGCATGCACAAAGCAGCCAGTAATAGAACTGAATGAGAACTGAACTAAAAACATCTCCAATGTGAAATCGGAGCAGAAGAGAAAACCCTGATAAAAATAGCCCAAACTCATGCAAAAATGAGTGAACTCAGTCTCAAACTAGCTGTCAACTCATAACTAATCCATGGAGCACTCAAACTGAACTGGAATTTCCCCAAAAAGTGGGTCCAAGCATGCAAAAGCCACCTTGTTTTTATCAATCCGCCCAAGATAATTGTAACTCCATCTCTGAATTGTGAATGACGATCTTCAGTCAATAAACCCTGATTCCTCCAGTTACATTCGCATCTTTGCATGATTTTTCTTAAGGAAGATCAAGTGATTAAATAATAAAAATAACCAAATGTATGATTATTTTAATATTCAAAATGTGGAAATGGCCTCCTTATTTTCATTTTAAATATTAATATAATAATACATTAATATTTTTTTACAATAATAGCTTGGGTATAATCATGCAAACATGCATGAGTTCATTATTATTTCTAAAAGAAATAATGACTTAAATTATTCTTTAAGTCAACTATCAATATACACGGGCTCCCTAAGCATGTTTAAGTTTTATTGACTTAATAGTCAATAATACATTAATGATTCGAAATGACCAAACTTTGAAACACAAGGCAAAAACAATAAACAATGATTAGGGAATTTTTCAAAAAGGTCGAACTCTAAAAATCTTGAATCATTTTGCATTTTGAGCTTTGCAGAAAAAGAGAGGCAAGCTGTTGCGCCACCATAGTTGAGGGTTTCATCTGGCTACCATGGAATAGAGTCTCTATAAGCTTGATTGTTCACCAAATTTTACTATTTCAGATGGTTTTTTGAAGATTTCCATAGAGGAATGTGTGGTAAGTCATAGCCCTCTTCATTTTTGGTCAGTTCATGGCTTCTACAGTCACGGCTATGCAGATATTTCTGATATCCTCTAGTTTTTGTATCCATTGCTTGATGATTTTTAGCTTTTGTGGCTGGCATCTGAAGATTTATAAAGCTTCTATCATGGCTTTTAAAGCTTCCAAACTGTGAAAAGTTAGCCATAATCTTGTGGTACGGCTTCCATTCACCATTTCTCCTTTTACTCTCAGCAAACCTTGCTCCATTTAAGCTAAAATGATGATTATTTTCTCATGTTTGTACTTCCTTATTGAGGGTTTCATCTGTGTTTTCATTGGGTATTTCCTAAGTTTCAGGTCGTGGTTGTATGCTACTATTGGGTATTTCATCATCTTTTTTTTGTACTCTCCCTCTCAGGTCGAGGGTTTTACTTCTACAGGTTGCAGCCATGCTTTTCTTGATCTAGGTATTTTGAAACAAACTATGTTCATTATTGTTGTCCATGCACTCAAAATTTGAAGCTATGGTAATAATGAAAAAATCAGATGGCTTTGAGACTCTGTGTAATTTCTATTATTTTCCTGAAAGTGTAGCATCTTTCCATTTCTTGGGCTCGACCCATAGCAATATTCATGCATTTTGTATTTTCTAGAAAAACCCCCACATGGGTAAATTATGATAAGAGGAAAACTGCATTTTAAGATTGAAACCCTCATGGGCACTCTATATTCTAAAAGAAACCTTCATTTTTGTTTCCTAAAAAAACCCTCAAATGGGTAAATTGTAACTTTGCATTTTAGTCGAAAACATCATATGGGTATTCTATAAAAAAAACAAGAATGCATTTTTAGTTGAAACCAGTTACCGAAGTTTGTTCACTCGGATTGTAAATGATTTCATAAAGTTTTCCATTCCTTTACTTGCAAATTTAAAGTTTCTGAACACAATACATGGAATACTTTACTTCAATCAACACAATATCATTTTGCCTCATAGTTGATTTTTCCTTTATTTATGCACTCCATGCATTAATTTTCTGAAAATGCAGCTCCTATAGCAACATTGATGTTCTTGTAGGTTGCCAAATTTAGCTCCTTTATTCTATTTGCACTTTGTATCTACTTTGATCATTTGTTGTTGTTTGTCCATACTGTTGTCTTATATGCAAAGTATTGTACCCTATAGCAATATGAGAGAAAACATGGTCACCTTTTCATTGTACAAATCAACATTGTTATTATGGTATCTCCATTTGAGCATTTCTAAACATTACCAACAACTTGATAAATGACAGTGGGAAGTTTGCTCACTCAGATTTGTAAAACCTATATACTGCCCTGTAATAGCAATATGTTCACTGCATGACCCTGTAGCATCTTTTTGACATTTATGTTTCTATAGCAATATGATGAGGATATATTTGTACCTCAAGTACTGTTGCATTAAATGTTGTTTAATGTTACATTGTATCAATTATCAATGCATACAATTTGATCTATTCCTGGCACTATCTTGACAAAACCTTGTAATTGCTTCAGTAAGATTACTCTTTTGAGCTCACAATCTGGAATTTTGGAATCACTGTCATTTAATATAGCTGCCTTCCTTTATTATGAGTTGGGCTCAACCCTTGTAGGAGCCACATTTTTCTCCACTCATAACTTAATCTTTTGGTTGAAATGATTAGATTGTACATGTTCCTGCACACTTAAACAAACATGTTAGTAAAATAAATAAAGTTGAAAGCTTCTATTGAACTTTGTGCTCCTTTAACTTGATCATCTGATACATGCTTGAAATGATGTAGATTATATTCCTGTTGGCAATGTAAGCATAGGATTGATCTTGATTCATCATTGCTTAGAGTTAATCTCTAACATCATCTTCATTCATCCTGCAGAACAACTTAAGGAGGCTGGAGTCAGAGAACCTAGAAATCTTCAACAACACCAGTCAAATATATCAAGCAACACTGGCTCCATCATTACAGGAAATGATGAACCACCCTCCTTTCTATGTTTACATTGTCTATAGATGTATAGTTTACAATCTATTTTTGCATCTATCATTTGCTTACGTAAATCAAATTCAGCTACTCCCACAGCTTGTGTGGGACCTTGATCTTTACAATATGAATAAAACAAAATTTGTTATGCAAATGTCTAATTTTCTGTTACAAGTACTTGCATAATAAAACTGAAAATCAAATGTAATCTGATTTTTGCATGATGATGAATACTTAGTAGCAAAATTTGAAATTCTATGTACCTCTCAATGATGAATTCAATTTAGCTCTACCTATTTGAGCTTCAGTAATGAAAAACAGGTAATAGGTGTCAACAACTCCCACTCATCGTTTGTTGCCATCATATCATCGGCAAACATTGGTTTACCCTCTTCACCCCCATTTCCCTTTTCTGGTTCATTTCTCAGGAAAGTGGGTCGTGTAGGCCTATCTACCATTTGAGAAGGTGCTCTATGTACTCTTCGTGACCCAGCTACACTCCTATCATCATCTTGGTCCTGGGGCTGTCTCCTGGGTATATTAAATTGTTGTAGGGTGGTCGTAAGCTACTGTAATACATCAGCTACCTATTTTTTAACAGCATGTAAACCCCTCAAAGTATCTCTCACCTCTTTGGCATCATCCCAAGATGGACTATTCTCCCTCCTGTCACCCATACCTACAACCTATTATGTAGGCCCTAAGGACGACCCCTAATGAATCCCAATAAATCCAGATAATGTTTTCCTTTCAGGTACCTGAGGTAACTACCACTTCTTATGAAGTTCTCTCTCATAGTGTCTTCTTTCTCTGTCACTTTTTTGCATTAACAATCTAATTTAACCTAGAGGATGGCAGGAAACCACTTTGATACCAATGTAAGAACTCTTCTTCTTTCAACTATGATGATTAATTGTTTTTGTTTTAGTTTTTTGTGTTTTGCAATATTTTTGTGTTTTCAAGGGTTTTATGCTTTTTTTTTGGTTTTTTGAATATAAAGATAATTATGTCAAACATAAAGAAATATAGGAAATTTACAAACTGAAAACAAACTATTGTTGCGATGATAGAGGCTATTTTTCTATTATTAAATCAAGCCTTCAAGTACAATGGCATGCTCAAAGATGGAGAATAATAATTGTTGTCTCGAAATTGCTGCTAAGTAACCCACTAGAAAAAATTCTATTCTCCCAAAATATGAAGTATCTCTTCTCACAATTGATGTGGCTGGCTTCTACAATGTTGAGTGCCTTCCCTTGAATTTATTTTGAATTTTATTTATCCTCCTTAATTAAAATCACCCCTCCTCTCTTGGTGTTCCACCTTGCTGTTGATTTGCTAGTAAAAAGCAGGTCGTACCTTCTTGGAAATTGTGCCAATAATGCAAATGATAATTTGAGTGCTATTCCCCAATTCCTTGAATCTCCTGAATGATAATGCACTCAAACCCTCTGATTGTCTCACCAATTTTCACAAATAGAACCTCTATATGAAGTTCTCCTGAAGGCCAAATTCAATTGATATTTCACCACCTCAAATGGCTACAACACTAAAGAATGTATTGTTCTCCAATGGCTCAAAGAATGAAACCCTTGGCTTCCTTCTCACAGATAATTTTCATAAAGTCAAATGCTCAAAAGAATGAATGGCTCGATTCCCAAGGGTGAATATATATAACTTCATGAAGAAATCGATTTCCCTCCAAAAAGCACATATAATAATAATTAAATATTATTACATTTGCATCATTTAATATTTCACCCTTTTAATACCTTGGAATAGGCGCCCAATATTAATTCAATAACTGCCCCGCCCTTTTAATGATAACTTAACCCTTATGTTATAAAGTTAAGTTATAACTTTATAATATCACCTTTTAATAATTAATTACCATTTGAGCCATGTAAACATTAATAACTCCTTCAAAACTCATTATTTCACCACGCCAATTGAAACTAGCGGTGACTCTGCGAATCAAAATGTGACCAAATTTCTTACTAAAAATAGTAAGGGTCCCTCTCAACCAATCTCTGACTTACTAAAAATAGTAAGTATAGCAAATGGATCCCTAGAAACACCAAATGAAAGCCAAAACTGGAAACCACTAAACTCTGGAGAAGATACAAGCCTTAGAAGACCCTCTATCCATACTCATTAGCCTATGAGGGTTAGAATGATAGACTAATCTCACTAACAACTGATGTGTAAGTAGGAGGGGAAATTACACTCAATCTCTTATCCCGGGTATCAATTATCTCCTCAGGAATTAGGACCAAATGTCCCTCTTCATCCAACGGTGGCAACTTTGATGATGAGGTAACCTGATGTCCAAGTTCCCTCTTGAGGCACAAAACCTAAAATACATTATGAATCTTACTGCTCTCTGGCAGTTCCAATTAATAGGCTATATCCCCGACATGCTTAATGATCATATATGGTCCATAAAATCAAGGCTTGAGTTTCTACACACCACTCTTCTTTAACAAAGACTATCTGTAGGGCTACAAACAAAGGTAGACCAAGTCTCCAATCTCAAAGGTACGCTCAAACCTATGCCTATCTGCATATGTCTTCTGCTATTTTTAGTGTCATTTTTAGCATTTGGTCATGGCAGCAGTATAGTGTAGAGTTTGTAGTTTTGGAAATGGTGAGTTTAGATGTTTTTTGAGCAATATTTATTAACCATCAGTTAAGTCTTCAAAAAGATAATGTAATGTCCCTTCCTTAGGCAGCTCAAACTAGTTGAGGTTGGCCTACTATTAGGGTTTACGTAGGTCAGCAATATGGTTAGGGGACCCAACTGAGGGATGTAGAGCCTAGTCGAGAGCTTTATGAGCCTTTCAATTTGCAGTTTAGTTGTTGAATCTAGGGATGAATTGAAAATATTAAAATTTTCTTTAATGGAATAGTAAAAGTGAATAGTAACAAAGAATTATAAAGTGAATAGTGAAAAGTGCCTCGATCCTAGTGAAACAAAGTTGTTTATAAAAAGTGGCCCTTTCTTTTGATGAGGAAAAGACCCTTAAGGAGGAATATTTTATTATCTTTTATAAAAAATCTCATGGGAGGTTATAAAGTGAATTTTGGGCTTCTATTTTGGCATTCATTTGTCCTTTTTCATATCAACACTTGTAGGTTTGGGCTCTGGAGAAGGGTTTCAGCTTGGTTTCAGTCTTCTAGGAACAAAAATTCCCAAGGGCTATTGTGAATTGGACGAGAACCCAGTTCACCTTTGAGGAGGACCTACCTTGGGTCTTTGTTTGGGCTTCATTGGAGGAGTTTTAGGTGTTTAATTTTTAGGCATGAGTTTGTAGTAGTGTTATATCAGCATATTTCTTTAGATCAAATGCATCCATTGATAAATCGAGTCTCAACCAGGCCAATACATCACATGTTTGCATTCTACTTGTTGGTTGTACAAGTTTTGGCTAAGTGCACCTAGGGTTTGTGGCACAATCATCATTGTAGATTTATTCCAGTCATTTGACAAGTTTACATTGAGGATTTGACATCTTCCATACCAGCCGTACCATTTCTAGTTGGTGCACCATCATTCGGAAGGGGTTTCGTGGGCATTTGAAGTTGATTTTGGCAACCAATTTCATATCAGCACTTCCATAACAATGATCAGACCTGTAGCTGCATATTTCGCATTCTATTTCAGTCTTCTACCATTGATATCATGCTCATATTAGCCTTCATACATTGTATTTTCATGCTAGCATAGAACGGGTATGTTATTGGCATATTGGGTATTCAAATCTTTCATTTGTATTGGGTTTAATAAAGTTGTTATAGTCTGATAATTTTCATATTAGACATAACTGCCATTTTAATCAGATCTTATATCTTTAATTTAATGGCATAAATGGAAGTGGGTTTATCAATTTATGTTGTGTAATCATTTATATATCAATTCTATGCATTTTCTTTATGTTATTGACACTGAAAACACTCAACAAACATTAAAAGAAATCAAATAAAACTCAAAAAATTAGAGCTGTAGTCAAAAAATCAGAATTCATGAGTTTGCACAACAACTGTTTGATGAAATGTCAACACTTTGAAAATTGAGTTTTTGGGGTTAGATTTAGTAGGGATATCTCAGATAACTTTATGACTTAAGTGAAATTCATTTTGACCCCCTTGTGCTCAACACCTAGGAAAAGGTCACTTAAGTTGTTTTTAAAAAATAGATTTTTTCCTAAGGTGGATGCCTAGATGAAGGAATAAAGTGAAATTAAAATAAATTAAATATTTATTTTGGAGAGGGGTGTCCCATTTTGGAGGGACAAGGAGTTTGAATTTGGAGCCCAAATTTCTATATAAGCTCACCTTGTGCTCTTATTTGGGTCATGATGATGAATGATAATGAAGTGTTGTTGAATTGGGGATTAAATCCTTCAAGGGCTTTGAAGATGAAAACGTTCAAAGTTTCTCTAGTTTTGGAGCTGAGAGATACTCCCTAGTTGGGCATTGGAGTGGCTTCACTACAAGAGTCACCATTGAGCATTCGATGAAGATTTCAGTTTGTTTCCATGATGTTTTGCTTTGATGTTTTATAGTATATACATATTTTGGTGTGGTTACTGATTTGCAAAGTTTTTGGGAGTGATTGGAGTATATTTTCTAGTTTTATACCTGTTGGTTGTACCATTTCCTTGCCAAGGTTGTACCACTTCTTGGCTCATACCAACTAAAGCTTCAAATAACATTTTTTGGGTGTTGGTTCATCCTCTTTCTCATCCTTGGGCTACTTGATTTGCAAAATTGCAGATTTTTTGAGGTAGAATTAGATTTTGAAGGGTTGGTCGCCCCTCCCAACAAGCTATACAATTTGGGGGTTTGATGAGGTTGGTTTTGTGGAGATTTTTGCCCCTCTTTCCTTGCTATTTCAGACTAGTTGGAGGCACCAATATCAGTTGTGTCACTTGCAATTTATTTTTGAGTGATCTTGGGGAATGTTGGTGAGTTTGGTGATGGTTTTTGGGGCTTCCTGTACCTGCACATAGCATCTTTTGAGTGTTGCAGGCCTATTGCAACTCAATTTATGAGTTATACTAGTCCTCTGTTTGCTTCTATACTCAAGTATATTGTTGTTTTTTTCATTGGGGGTCTTGTTTTCAGTGGGTTGAATGCATTTGGAGTGTTTCTATCATATTTCTATCTCATTAGAGCTAGATTGTAACTATCGATATCATTTGTATTAAGCATTCTATTGTAACACTGATTTGGTAGTACCATTCAATGATTTTCTCTTCTTTGGTTTGGCTACTAACCCCACTGAATAAGTGGTATTGTATCTCAACCCACTGAATAAACTTGGTATCATTCATCATCCACTGAATAAGAGGCTTCTTGTAATAACCCCATTGCACAAGTGGTTCCTGATTTGCACTCACCAAGGAAAAGCGAAAGAGTTGTGAGTTGTTTAGTTTTCAATTTGTACCACTGCATAAGGGGAAGATTATTAGTCACCCCACTAAACAAGTGGTTACTTTCAAGCATTGCAATGTAAACCTTGCCCACATTGGGATCTAGGTTATCAGAAAGTGGAAGGTAGTTGGTTTTAGTTGATTATCTTAGGTCATATTTCTAACACTAACCAATTGCAAAGATTGAAAAATTTGTGGTAGTTTATTAGATATCACCACTTATTTAGTGGTTAAATACATAAGCAATAACAAATTCAAACCCACTAGAAGTACTGCCATCTAGTGCTTACAAATGAGAGTGCATAGAAATTAAAGTTTTCTGCAATATAACAATCTGAAGCATTACAAGGTTAGCACACATGCACTCAGCTGATTACAATATGGAAACACCTTTAGAATAATGCTAGATGATGAAACAAGTAACCCAACTCAAAGTAGTACCATTATAGCTAATTAAGCCATGTGATTGTGAGCTGGAAAGAGGCTCTTCTTTGTTGTTTGACCTTATAAGATTGCTGCTATAGATCTACTAATAAAGTCTGAAAGTTGTTGTTGTTGATGCAGGACTATAGAAAGTTATAATAGCAAGGAAACTCCTTCTAACCCTAGCTATACCGTATATACCCTTTTAAGATCGCCAACTTCATTCCAACAGCCCAACTCTATAAATTACCACTAAAGGGAGGTTTGATGATGATTTTCTAATCTGCTACATTTCTCAACAGACTATGCCAACAAGTAGGGTGCAAAAAGTACAGGGGCAGCCTAAAACAAATGATCACAACATCCTCAAAATGTAAAATACTCAAAACAAAACACCTATGAATGTTATAGGAAACTTGGGTGTCACTTCCTATGATTGGAAACACTATCAACCCTAGGTGCTTCAACCTAAAACCCCACACGTCCCTATGCAGGAAGCCATAATGGGGTGATTTCCTCAAATAAATAAATGAACTTTTTCCACACAAAACTTGTTAGAAGGAATCGCCTAGATGTAGGAAAGACTCAGCAAACATACCCATAACAAAAACTTCAATCCATTGATCAGCATATACGAAAAGGAGGGGTAAGGCCTGTCCTTGCAAGGGTACATCCAGGTCTGCAACAACTTTAAAAAACTACAAAATATGCTCCAAATGGTTACCACAATAAAAAATAATCACATCAAAGCTTATCACTTTCAAAATACTTTGAATACCTTCATTCTCTGAAGCCCAATCTGCAAAACTCTGTGAAAACAATGGTGATTTCTGAGATAGAATCACTCTTGACCAGCTAGGGATTGTCTTTTAGATCCAAAACTAGCAAGTTGATGAGGGTTTGTCCTCTATCAAACCTTGCAAAAGTTCTCAATTCATTCCAACAACATTTTGTTATGAGAGTAAATTCCAATGGCCAAATGAAAGCCCAAAACCCCAATATATAGAGTTTGGAGGGAACAAAAAAGGCTCATTTAAAAATTCAAATATTTAATTTTCCCTCAAAGCCCCTGTTGGTGTTTCAATTCGCACCTTCTGAGTGCTTATTGGAAATAGACAACTATGCACAAAATTAACTCTCTTGAAATTAGGAGGGGAAGCTCCCTTTTTTGCTAATGGTTGCATAAAAGTAAAATGGACTAAGTTCCTATCTTTTTTACTCAGCGGCAAGGCACAAGGGTGCATAAACACAATGCATTGCAGCTAAGGTTTTTGTTTCTGTAGATCTTAACTACAACTAGGCTAACTTTTAATCTATCCTATTTCCTCTAGAAAAAAAAAAAGCAAGAGGATATAGGAGCAAGAATGGAATGGTTTGATCACTTGGGTGAATTATCTCTCAGAATGCATCCAAACACATTGAACTTCTAGATTTACTCTGAAATAGAACTCATGCAAGTAATCATCAAATGGTAGGCTAGATCTCAGGATTCCCAAGGAGGCACAATGTCCTTTCCGAGTTGTAGGCTAAAAGGTAGACTACTAGAAACAACATATGACGATAATCCTACTCTCTAAATTCCCAAGGAGGCACAATGTCCTTTCCAAGGTGTAGATTGAAAGAAAGATTATTAAGAACAACATACAATGGCAGATCTTGAGACTTTTGGATCAAAGGCTCATGGCCCTCCTGATTTATTATCCCAACTTCGATCAAATATTACACTTTGGGACAGCAACTTGTCTCAAAGAGACAACCACACAAGAAGCAATCAACCAATAAAACATTAACATAGATTGAACACACCTATTTGAATAGAAAGAACACAAGTTGTACTTAGCATTTGACTATAACAAATATGATTCAAGAACATATACTAAGTGAAAAAAGTCGAAGGCTTTTGAGCTCAGCATTTTGCTGCCGTAAAGTAAAGTTAAAATACAATGAGCAAGGTTTCTTTTATTTATAGAAGCTCAAAGGAGTAGGCAACCCTAAAATCTCCTTGAGTTAACATTTATTTCTTTCCAATCTGCAAGATTTATTCCTATGTCTAAAATTAGGTAACCTAACAACTAACTGGGAAGTCTACTTTAGTTAACTGATTCTAAACTAAAAGAGAACTCCAATATACAAAGTTCCTCCAAAATAGACATCCATAATCAATGGAAATAGACATGCATGATTAGTGGGATAGCGAGTTAACTTGGAAAGCAGCATCAAGTTAACTCATGTTGTCATAAATGTTATTCTGGAGGGGTAGGATGTCCTCACTGGGTGTTTACACCTCATCACCTTGAGTAAACAATTCCTCTAGCCAATCATTGATTACCTCTGCATCTGGACAATTGATACTCTACAAGATGATGATGTGTCATCACAACATTTCCTCGCCACCGGAAATCTACTCCTAGTATTCAATATTCTTTGCAACTACATCATCAAGCCTTGCTGACGTGGCTGCAATCTAACTTAACCTGAAGTCAACAGGGTCACTGCAAAAACTACTATGGATGAGGTCCTAAAACTTTTTCTGCATGTCACTGAGACTCATGTAGTCGCCATCTTCATGTTTGATACTGGAAAGGAATTGATTGGTAACTTTGGTGGCTCTGTAACTAAAATGATGACCTTTGTTTCTCCCACAGCTTTGCGCTTTTGACGCTTTTCTTGATTCTTCTCAATGAAAGAGTGTTGTGTGATGAAACCGCTAAGTTTGACTATGAACACTCTAGCTGTGAGAAATGTGCACGAACTTGCTACACACGCAGAGCTCCAATGGTATTCAACCCTCTAAACTAGCCTTGGAAGCCTATCATATATATGAGGTGAAACCATATGGAACCTGTGGACTTTGAGTGTATATGCCTATCAATTTGTCCAAAACGACCTCTAGGTGTGCCCGATGTAGATCAGTGTCAACCATTTTTAGGAAGTCATGAAGTAAGACCATTTTGGTCTTGTTTTCAACTTGGGAGAATTACATTCTAAAAACCTTGAAGATTGACTGGGCACACGATACTATTCAAACAACTTTTTTGCAACTGCTAAAAATAGCCTTGCCCAGAAGTACTTTTCATGAAAATTTTTGAGATGTGGGTTTTGCTAGGAATGATTTTCTAAATGGACCCAGAACATCAAAAATTCCAAAAAAGTTACTTTTCCTTGTACATGCAAGATCCCCTCAGGGCAGAAGCTTTAGAAGCAACAAAAGAAATGAAGCACTATTTTTCCTAAAAAATATGACACGTGGGTATTGTAGGAACTTCAAAGCTAAACAAACCTAGTTTGTTTGTTTTTTGAAATTGTGACTTTTTGAAAACCCTAAAAAAGGGGAAGCAGGGCTACTTTCTCTAGAAGAATTTGGCACATGAGTTTTGTTGAATTTTTTGTGTTGATCATACCCAGAAGACCAAATCTATGCAAAATTGTTGTTTACTTGGACATGCAAGAAGATATAAGACTATAATAGAAGAAATGTGAGGGGGAGAAGTTAAAAGAAATATGTGTTTTTGCCATGAATCTTCAAGAAAATTTGTTCCTTTGTGCAACCTATTCTTGAAAACATGAAGAACATTGTCAATGGCTTCTGTCAGATCCTTCAAATGATGCTTGAGAGAAAATATTTGGGTTTGAGCTCTTCAACTTGCAAGAAATAATGAAGAATGGACGCCTAGGCTTTTATAATATCAATTTGGAGTTGCAAGCATCAATTAGGGCATCCAAATCATGATTGGGGATATCACCTCCATGATTGGCAGTTAACAAAATCATCTCCACCCATTTTGGGACGTTTGGGCATGAAGGAGCTATTACCCAATTTTCACCTACGGACTCAATCAGGCAGGATAAATTATGTTACGGATGTTCAAGAAGGAAAAATGGGACATTTGCATTGAGAGTTAGGTCATGCATCTAATGAATTTTCACAAGGAACTCATTTGGAAAGCATCACTCAGTCAGATTTGGCATAAACTCATCAGAGAAGAAGCTTGGCAAGACCTTCTAGTTGTCTTTCCAACTAGCAGGGGTTCTATTCATTTTGAAATGTCCCGGTCGGCCAGAAATTTTCATCACTAAGGGGTCTTTCCGAAATGAAGTCAGCTCTTAGTAAAAGAAACGAAGTCACTATGACATCTCGGCGACCAAACGAGGATCTCATCGAAGTGGAGTGGCTTCAGTATAATGTTGTGACTTTAGAAAGAAGTCTTCCCAACCGCTAGGAGTCTTGCCGAAGGAGATCGTTATCAGGGAAGTGAGCCATTGTTCGCCATGAGGTCTTGTCGACAGACGAAGGTCACACTGAGGATTGTTCAAAAGAAAGGAGTTTGCCATGATGTCTTGATGACCAAGCAGAGGTTTCGGCAAAAGAGGTTGGTCTTCACCGTGATGTCTCACCAACCGATGGGGTCTTACCGAAGAATGAAGGGTCTCGGTATAGAATTTTTCTTTCGGTAACAGATCTTCCCAACTTGCCAATGTCTCACCGAAAGAAGGATTTTTGAGCTCAGGGGAGTTTTTGTGTTCGCTATGATATCTTGTCAATAGCGATGGTCTCGGAAACATCTTGTGCAATGGTATAACTCACGAAGATCGGTATGACCTCCTGCCAACTAAAGGAACTCTTGCCAAATGCGAATCACTAGGAAATGAGATGGCGACATCGGTATGACTCCTGAGGGCACGCCATGTTGTCTAGCTGAAAATGATTGTCTCGCCAATGCCATTTTGTGATATTGATATGACTTTTGTAACTCACTATGTGGTCTTGCCAATCATCATGAGCTATGTCGATAGCCGCTGAAGAGTCTAATCGCATCGGGGAGACACTTCTTGTGTCTCACCGACATGCGATTCTAATGAAAATATTTTGACTGCCCAAAGTAGCTTGTGTGGCATCTGTTCGACCAATCAGAGGGAGCATTGGGTTGTTTGATTGTCGTGACTATCCTCCTATGGAAGATCGACAGAATGAAAAGTGGCATGGATTTTCTCTAAGCTCAGGAGCATTCAAAGAAACTTGGCAAGGAGATTCAAAGGTGGACATGAAGACCAGAAGTTAATGTTGTAGTTGAAAAATATCAAGGAGGCCATTCCTAGAGCAACTCTTCACCGACATGGACAGCAGGGACACATGAACGATGCAACATTAACTTCCTTCAAAAGATCTAAGAGTAGATCTTTCTGGAGGCCGATATTTTTTGTAAGCCCAAAGGGGCCGATATCTTTTGTATATAAAGAATTTTTGCCTCTTTGTAAAGCGGTTCTCCTGATGCTTTTTGAAAGTTTGTGACTTTTGCAGTCATTTCTCATATTAGCAAACTTTTGTAACTCATTTTGGAGCATGTTATATAAAATTTTCCTTGGTAACTGTTGATGTTTAGATTTCCATCTTGTTCTTGCAAAGTGTTGTGCATTTTAGGTTCATAATCAAGTTATTTTGTGAATTTCTTTCATTCCTTCATGGCTTTATCCTTCGTTTTCATGCCTTCCTTTACAAAAGTATCATTAGTCAAATCACAAACTGTGTTTACATAATCACATATGGATTCTAGTCTATGAAAATTATTTTCCTCTCTGGAAAAAGTGTGTGAATCAAGCCTATTTGTAACATATTAATGCATAGCTTATACAGATTTGATGTGTAATCTTATGATCATTGTCAATTTTCAAGTGTAGCCTAGGTCTCCCATTGCTCTTATCAGTTTGGTGTATCATCATAGTGTTTAGTTTTATTTTTATGCACTCTTTCTCCCTTTCCCTTTACAGAATCAATAGTTTAGGTGATACCCAAGGAAGTCGGCCTTCTCCAGAGGTTCATTTCAACTTTAGGTGACCCACAGCCTTGAAATGATCCCATGTTTCTCTAGAAAGCTCAATTTTTATAACTTTGCATAGGGTTTTTTTCTAGGAGATAACAGTTTTTGGCACACTCGATGGGACTGTTGAATAGACAGTTTAAAAATTACATGTCTATTATTGGTTTTTGATATGCAACCAATAAGATTCAGGCCTTTCAGAGGTTAGCATCAGCATATCGTGGCGACTCTGTATACTAGTGTATCATTGAGGAATTCAAAATATTGAGAAATCTGATGTTTTTTCTCAATAATATCAGCCTTTTGATATAGCGCGGATAGCACCATGGCAACTCCAAGTTAATATCAGCTAGTTTCAGCAACCCAAGTACCTACAGTTAAGGAGGTTTGTTATCTAGACTTGCTTATGCTTCATATTTTACCTTGCAATGTCTAGTTATTAGCAATATAATGACTTTCCACCTCCATTCCATGAGAGTCATGTGTATAAGTCCTCTCATCAACCATACTATACAGAATAGCCTGTTGTTTTTATGTCAAATGACCCGATATCAGTAGATTACCAGTATTTCCATCATGTTTCCCACCCTCCCACTCCTGGTCAACCTTTATGTTGACCAATATTTGATCAAAATCAACCCCAAGAGGAGGTTTCTGATGTTAACCAATATGATTATTTATATAATCAGCCTTTAAAGCATCCTTATCAAACTATAATGGACCTGCTCCAACAGTTTGACCGTGTGTTGTGGGGTTTGAGCCAAAGGTTTGAACATATGGATATTAATGATGTCAGTAAGGTGTTCTCCTACATGTATGGCATGTTGGTTTATGTCAAGAAATAGAAAAAGCTTATTTCACAACAACAGGAGTTGGGATGTCAGTTTGAAGAAGATCTCGAGAGAGAGATAGCAGCCAAAGAGGAGCAAATGAAATTCTTATTTGCTCAGGTACAAGGTAGTTGGGCTTATTCAGATTATCAAGCACAAAGGTATGAGACACAGGCAACCCTTTCCATTCCTAGTTTCAGCTCACCTCCTCCTGTAATGTTGAATCATCCGATGAAAGAGGAGGCTTCCAAATATAGGTTTCCTAGCTTTAAACAAGAGAAGCCTTCCAAGATCTTTAGTGAGCCTATCAATGAGTCTTCTACCCTCAGGATTCCAAGTTGGAAAGTCCCATCTCAATCACCTTGTGAGTTTCCTTCACCTATCATGCAAATGAAATCGTGTTATGCAATCCAGGAAGTAAAAGAAGGGTGGATCTTTGACTAGTACAACTCACTCAGCTTGGAGGAGAATAAAAATATTGATTTGCGATGTCTAGCTATGGAGGAATATAGACAACAACAACAAATGATTGAACAACAAGAAAGCATGGGTGGGTTGCTCATTGATGATAACCAACAAGACAATAGGGCCTTAATTCAGGAAGAAAAGCCTGAGATTAAACCTGATATTATCCTCCAAGGTGAGAGCTTTGATGTTTTCGAACATGTTGTGGTTGAAAAAGCTAATGTTGATTTTTTTGAGGAGGAAGCTAATGTTGATGCTTATGAAGACTCAAAAGTAGTTGATAGTCATGATGAACTAGAACAACAAGTTCATAAACTTGAACAAATGTTGAAACATCCGAAGGAGCCTAATGAGCCTGATTTGCAAGGTTATAACTGGTTAGAGGAGCTTTCGTTCCATTATGCAGAGGAGCTTGAGGCTACATCATTACTTGAATTTTTGCCTTCTTTCATTGAAGACAAAAACAATGGATTGGAAAGTTTTTCTTTGAGTAATAATGAGTGTTGTAAGCAGCTTCCTTTCTAGTGTATAAAAGAGCCAGAGGTTGATGCGTTGATTGAAGATGTGATGGAGGAAGCTATCTCATTGTTCTCCATTGAAGAAATGAGTGCTCATTTGGGAAAGCATGAGCATACTGAGGAGTTTTCCATTTTTTCACCAAGTCAGCCACAGGGATTAGGCTTTTCCAACCAGCAAGATGATAATCCATGAGCAAGTGATCGGCAAGGAATCTTCAATATTTTCCCTCACCAAAGGCTGTCCAATCAGATACCTAGCCCAGATGGAGTCCAATACAACACCAAGGACCAATCATGCACTCACACATGAAGGTATGGAAGGAGATGGTATCCAAAATGCACTGGAAGTTGAAAAAGAGTATATTCAATTCACTTATTCTCCATTGAATAAAATTACATATGATCCATTTAAGGAGGGTAGTGAGTCCCTTTATTTTTTTCATAAGATGTTGCATCAATTTATTAAACATTTCTCAGTGCATCGTCCTCTTTTAACTGCCATCATGCATGATAATTATTGCATATTGAGAAGAAAGGGAAATTATTTCAGTCATCTGGTGAATGGTTTTGTTTGACAAGTTTCTTGCTAGTTAGTGTAGGGTAGGTTTAGCTGCAAGTTTTCAACTCCCTAAGTGTTGTTCCGGCACAGTTAGTTAGTTTTCCCTTCTATAGTTTTCATGTTGTCAATAAGTTTCTGGTAACCTGTTATGTTCTATGAGTCTCAAGTGAGTTGCAGCCATGTACAAGTTGCTCTGGGTCTGTTTTTGAGTTTTACTAAGTGACTCCATGCCCAATGGACAAGTTTAGGCTGCTGGTTTCCATGTTTAGTAGGCAAACATCCAGCAAAGGTCACCAGAAATGTTACCCAATTTTCACCAACGGGCTCAATCAAGTAGGATAAATTATGTTACAGATGTTCAAGAAGGAAAAATGGGACATTTTCATCGAGAGTTAGGTCATGCATCTGATGAATTTTCACAAGGAGCTCATTTGGAAAGCATCACTCAGTCAGATTTGGCATAAACTCATTAGAGAAGAAGGTCGGCAAGCCTTCCAGTTGTCTTGCCAACCGACAGGGGTTCTATTCATTTTGAAATGTCCCGGTTGGCCAGACATTTTCATCGCTAAGGGGTCTCGCCGAAATGAAGTCATCTCTCGGTAAAAGAAAGGAAGTTGTTGTGACATCTCGGTGACCAAACAAGGGTCTCATCGAAGTGGAGTGGCTTTGGTATAATGTTGTGACTTCGGACAGAAGTCTTCCCGACCGCCGGGAGTCTTGCCGAAGGAGATCATTATCGAGGAAGTGAGCCCTTGTTCGCCATGAGGTCATGCCGAGGGTTTTTCAAAAGAAAGGATTTCGTCATGATGTCTCAGCGGCCAAGCAGAGGTCTCCGCAAAAGAGGTTGGCCTTTTTCGTGATGTCTCACCGACCCGATGGGGTCTTGCCAAAGAATGAAGGGTCTCGGTATAGCATTTTTCTTTCAGTAACAGATCTTCCCAACTTGCCACTGGTATCTCACCGAAAGAAGGATTTTTGAGCTTGGGGGAGTGTTTTGTGTTCGCTTTATATCTTGTCAATAGTGATGGGCTCGACGACATCTTGTGCAGCGGTATAACTCACAAAGATTGGTATGACCTCCTAGCGACTAAAGGAACTCTTGCTGAATGCAAATGACTAGGCAATGAGATGGCGACATCGGTATGAATCCTAAGGGCTTGCCATGTTGTCTAGCCAAAAATGATTGTCTCGCCGATGGCATTCTGTGATATTGATATGACTTTTGTAACTCGTTATGTGGTCTTGTCGATCATCATGAGCTATGTCAATAGCCGCTGAAGAGTCTAATCGCATCGGGGAGACACTTCTTGTGTCTCACCGACATGCGATTCTAATGAAAATATTTTGACTGCCCAAAGTAGCTTGTGTGGCATCTGTTTGACCAATCAGAGGTAGCATTGGGCCGTTTGATTGTCGTGACTATCTTCCTATGGAAGATTGACAGAAGGAAAAGCGACATGGATCTGCTCTGAGCTCAGGAGCATTCAAAGCAGCTTGGCAAGGAGGTTCGAAGGTGGACACAAAGACCATAAGTTAATGTTGTAGTTGAAAAAGATCAAGGAGGCCATTCCTAGAGCAACTCTTCACTGACATGGATAGCAAGGACGCACGAACGATGCAACATTAACTTCCTTCAAAAGATCTAAGAGTAGATCTTTCTGGAGGTAAATATTTTTTGTAAGCCCAGAGGGGCCGATATCTTTTGTATATAAGGAATTTTTGCCTCTTTGTAAAGCGGTTCTCCTGATGCTTTTCGAAAGTCTGTGACTTTTGCAGTCATTTCTCAGATTAGCAAACTTTTATAACTCATTTTGGAGCATGTTATATAAAATTTTCCTTGGTAACTATTGATGTTTAGATTCCCATCTTGTTCTTGCAAAGTGTTGTGCATTTCAGGTTCATAATCAAGTTATTTTGTGAATTTCTTTCATTCCTTCATGGCTTTATCCTTCATTTTCATGCCTTCCTTTGTAAAAGTATCATTAGTCAAATCACAAATTGTATTTACATAATCACATATGGATTCTAGTCTGTGAAAATTATTTTCCTCTCTGGAAAAAGTGTGTGAATCAAGCCTATTTGTGACATATTAATGCATAGCTTATACAGATTTGATGTGTAATCTTATGATCATTGTCAATTTTCAAGTGTAGCCTAGGTATCCCATTGCTCTTATCAGTTCGATGTATCACGATAGTGTTTAGTTTTAGTTTTATGCACTCCTTCTCCCTTTCCCTATATAGAATCAATAGTTTAGGTGATACCCAAGGAAGTTGGCCTTCTTTGGAGGTTCATTTCAACTTTAGGTGACCCGCAGCCTTGAAATGATCCCATGTTTCTCTAGAAAGCTTAGTTTTTATAAATTTGCATAGGGTGATTTTCTAAGAGATAATAGGAGCTTTTTAAAATATCTTAACTAAAGTCAACCTAGGCCTAGTTTGACTTTAGGCATCCAAGTCTTGAGAGTTGAAGATTTTCACCCTTTTTCTATGAAAAAGTACCTCTGTTTGACCCTTGAATCTGGATGCTTGATCAATCTTGAAGCCTTGCTGACAAATTCATAGTAGAGTTGGATCAACTTTGAAGAGATGTTCTTGGGAGTCGCCAACCCTAAAACTGAATCTAATAGTTCAATTTCTTGGGCGCCTTTTCCCAAAAGGGTGTAGTTTTCTGCCAATGTTAGGAAACTTCTTGGATGCTTTTCAATTTTCTCCATTTGACCCTTTCTTCTTCATTCAGTAGCTGCTAGTGACTGTTGAATCTTGCGAACGGGATGTTCAATCTATCACAAAGTTGGAAACACTTCAGAATGGATGACTGTATGGGAAAGCTCAAAAAATTGATTAGTGAGGTTCAAACTTATAAGCGCCCTTGGCCTGTAGGGGCACTATTGTCATTTTGAGGTACATTTTGCATTTTGAAACCCTTCATGAACAACTCTAGTTTGATTTTTGTCACCAGAGGTTTGACTATTTTACTGACCATGCTAACGATTTCAACGCGGAGATTGATCAAAATGGAAGAGGTCTTCATGAAAGTCACAACACACGAAAGTAGCATCTGATTGCCCAAAAGGTTTGGTGCTTATTTCTAGGAAGGTACATTTTCATTTACACTTAGTCAATTCTTCATGTCCTTCAATTTTCCTTTGCCTCCAACATTTTATGCTTAATCTTTGTCTGTGAACACTTGACAGGTTCTATGAGCTCGCAACTAAATTGATCGTGAAGTTGAAGGATACTGAGCAGATGCCTTGTATAAAATAGCTACTAAAAAATTCATTTGGTTGCCAAGAATGATGGGTGCCCTAGTCAATAGGGACTCTTTTTCTTTGATGATCATTGATCTACCCTTTGTTTTGCGTGCTTGGACGATCAACAATTGTTGTTGTTTGATATGCCTCTTGAGTTAGTTGTTGGATCCATAGTGAAGTTGAGTTGAATCCTGGGAGATCATCTAGAGGTTGCCAATCCAAAGACTAGCATCTAATAGCTTTGTTTCTTGGGCACCCCTGGGCTGTAGGGGCACCCTTTTCATGATTGACTGTCATCTTTGATGACTCTCGCTTTCAACATCTTTTGTCTCTGCCTCCATTTTTTGGTGATTGATGAATCTAATGGACTTGCTTGATGATGCATTGGAAAGCTAGCGCAATTCTGAAGAGGACAACCAGTTTTACAATTGTTAACAATTGCAGTTGGCCTCTTGAATTCATGGGCACCCCTAGCCTGCAAGGGTGCAATGGGCTCCAAAGTTAGTCATTTTCAATGATTTTCATCCTTCTCAAGCTTCACATTTACCATGTCACCGACTATGTTGACTATGATCACACTTTCCATACACGTGCAACACCAACACCAGCCATTCATGTGTTTGTCGATCGCATCGTCACCATTACTAGTGTGTTGACCATGTACGCCATTATGTGTGCATGATTTGTGAAGCTTCCAACATCCCTTGTGCTTTGTGTTCATCATGTTCCTTGACTGGGTTAATCATCATTGTCGACATCGGTAACACATTCACCATTGCAATTGTTTTCACCATTCTACATGTGCAGGTGCTTGAAAAATGGCTAAGGCATGAACTATGTAGCCTCTTCCTTGTAGCAAAGCGTGCATCCTCCAGACTTAGTCAATTTTCTGCATTTTTCACTTTTGAAAATCTCCTCCATCATAGAGCATCTTTTTTAGCATCTTTCTCCATGGATTCTTTGTTGAAGCTTTTGAGGCTTAGATTTTGATACCTGGTATTGGCCATCTGCCATTAATGGTTGCGGAGGTCCTAGCTTTTCTCCTGAAAAATGAAGTAGACCCACCAGAGTAAAACAAACTTTATAGTGATTTTGACTTGACCAATGTAATCATGAAGTCAAATTATCCTATTAAAATCATTTTCAACTAATTCTAGAAAGGTCCTATTTTTAGGGGTCTTCCTAAAAATAGGGGTAAGAAACCCTATTTTTAGAATTTTCATAATTTTGTAAGTATCTTCCTTGACATAAACCCACAAAAATCCTATTTTTTTTTTACCTAAAATGGACTTTTGACAACAATTTTACATGATTTAGACCATTTTAATCAAAATGCCTTATCGAAGCAAAAATTTATTTTGGGTACAATAGGCACCTTTTAATTTTAAAACACACTTTAAGTCCCCACACATTTCCCTAGGCATCCAACTTGGGGAGCTTTTTAAAACTTAATAATATTCAACACTAAAGTGACATTTAATTTTTATTTAATGACTTTAGTGAAAATATTAAATATTTCAAAACACTTTACAAAAAGCACCGATGAGGCATCCAAAATATAAATTGACCACACCAATAAACTCTTGATGATGAGGGAAGATGTCAAGTACCAAAATGGGCACTTTCTAAATATATCATTGCTCTCCAATAAACCACGTGGAGAACAACCTAGATGGCCAAAAAGGCAACAAAGAACAAAACCACCATCCTGAGGGCTACTAGAATGCCAACAAACCACTAGACGTTGAAAAAAACCCAACAATTAGCTCTACAAGAACCTTGGAATCCCCTAACCACCTCCAATTAGCCTATGAGAACTCTGGGATAGGCTAACTAATGTAATAATTGGCTAGGCTTGAGAAGGGGACATTATAGTGATATACGTAGGGTCCACCCATTGAATAGCTTTAATCGGTTATAGGATAAATTATCAACATATGTATGAGTCTAATTAGGAATACTAGGTTGTTTCAATGTATTTGTAAGGTTAATATTTTATACGCTTGTTGGTGATGACCAAAATTAGTATGGGAGGCTTATTTTTTCATCATAGTAGGTAATGAAACAAGACAATGATGGACCCATGTTGTAGTATGGGATGCACTAGTTTTTTGTTTTCCTTCTTGTCACAACTGTAAGGAAAATTAGATGCAGAAAACAATTCTCCTAACATCAATACCTCAGGAAAGAATGTATATACACTTTAAAATTTACAATTACAGTCAAGTTAAGATGCACTATGAAACAGATTATAGAAATGGAGTTTTGACAATCACACAAGAACACTAGATATACGTGGGAAAATCCTTATGGGAGAAAAACCCACCACACCAAGAGAAATCATTTTGTATTACAGTAATTGAGATTACATACAATTGATAGACTTATCTTTCTAGTGTCTGTTTATAGCAGCATTCACCATTCACAATATTGCACAGGAACCTTTACTATTTACAGTCTTTACAGAATCGAATTCATACACTGATACAATTTGAACTCTTCACACTCCACTATTGATTGAACCAACCGATCACAATCTGCAATCACTGAGTATATCCATGTTGAACTCTATCTATAGAAATTCCTCACAGAATCATCGCAACTGACTGTCTTCTAACTATTCACATTCGGCTCCTCCTATTCGTCCACGAGATGCCACATCGGAAGGTCAAATGGTCAACAGAATTCACATTGTATTGGCATCTCGGTAAGACACTAACAGTGTCTCACTGATGCCACATAGACTTCATATCGATGTCGCCAAGAGTCTTTGTTATCGCTAAGACATCCTATTGAGCTTCCAGTGTTACACCAAGTCACCAAGCAGTCGCCCAAACCTATCACTTTTTCCAAGAGATCATAGTGAGTCACCAAGGTTATACCAAAGTCCCCAGACATACCGAGCACCAAGTAGAAGTCGGCAAGACTCACATCTATCGCCGAGAGTTCATACCGAGACATAAAGGTTACCCTGAAGTGTTCATCCATCACCAAGACATTTTCTATCGCTAAGAGATCTTATTGAACTCTAAGACTTACCCCGAAGGCTCCATCTTAAAGTACTGTTAGCAAGACATGTCGATATTGCCAAGAGGTCTCATAGAGCAACATTAAGTTACACTGAAAGTATACAACTATTGGAAAGACCGAACACCTTCACTGAGACATCTCTTCAAAACCCTTTGTGTTACACTGATGACTAACACTTGAGCCCCCGTCGGTGAGACATTTCAATGTCGCTTGGACATCTTATCGAAACCATTGTGTTACCCCGAAGACCACCATTTGCCATGAGTCTCACCGAGAATAGACTTCAACATCAGCGAGACATTAACACTTCACCCAGACTTCATAACAAGAACCCTTAGCTATCTCGAAGACCATAAAACAAAACATCTTGTCGGTGAGACATTAGCTTTCGCTAATATTTCTCACCGAGTCATCACAGGTTATCCTGAAGCCCATGCTCGCTGAGAGTCTCCCTGATAACAATTGAATGGCCTATCGACCAGAGGTCTCCCAAGCGCTATGAGGTCATAACGAACACACTATGTCATAGTGATAGACTCAATAGTGTAACCTTTTGGCAAGACTTCTGCAAGGTCACAACGACCTATTCAAAATAGAATGATACAAACTGCTTGTCGGCCAGACATTGAAGTTGTCACACCGACTTGGCTCTAATGGAGGTTTCAGCCTGTATTGTTTGAGGCACATATTTCCAACAACAACTCTATTAAAGGTTTCCTTCAATTTTTACAAAACCAACTAACAGGAAGTTGGTTAATGCAATAGGGTTGCATCCACTTCTTGTTACTAGTTGCTTTGTATATATGTATTATTACATGTGTAAGTTGGGAATAATATAGTGATCCTTTGTTACTAAGTATGTGCTTACTAGGTTCAATTGGATAGTTGCATCAAGAACACCATCCTTGAAAAACCAATAGAGTCCACTTGGATGGGGTGGATAGAGATTTTTCATTACATGAATGGCATCATCTTGCATCCTAGCACCTAAAGAAATAACCACGTAGACTTACGGAGGAAGTGTGCCATATCTATCAAACAACCACAATTGAGGTATTTCTTTTTTAACTATTAGCATTTATTCTTATGGTACATAAATATTATTCTAAATGCTTATTTGAAAAATTATATGCTATATCATAATTTAATAGGCACTTGGAAGAATCGTTTAAGTAGTTTCTTATGTACCTTAGAGATGATGTATGTTGAGATTAGCATCTATTAGTATTTATTTTCTTTCATGAATTTATATATAATGAATTTGTAAACATGATGTATTGTTTTATAGATATGGTTATTTGCAACACTCATCATTGGATAATTGCTTGAAAATGGTGGGCTTAGTATATGTGTTCATTGGTAGATTACTAGAAATGAATAGAGGTATTTAATTAAGAACACATTGTTTTCGGAATGTAATTAAAATTCTAGTTAATAAAACATAATAGTTAAATAGGTTATTATATCCTCTTCATTATGTTTGAAGAATAATTGGTTGATCAAGTAACCAAACCTCTTGATCTCATTCTCTTTGATATTTGATATATATTTACATACAACAAATACATATTTTCATATAAACTTAAGACGTACGTATGTTAAATATGTTTATGTCATGTTATAACTACTTTGTAACCCTATTGATATAGTAAATAGATATTGTGCTGACATGTATTGTGTTGTGCCTTTTTCTTCCCTTCATTCCTTTTTCTTCATTATTGATCCATTATCTATAGGTTGAACAATTTGAAATTGTGTGAAACATAGTTGGAAATTCCTTTCAATATGGAACATTCCTATAATCTAAAAACTTGGCATTTTAAATGCAAATGAGAAACCTTACTACAAGAAGAAACTCAAGAAAGTTTGTTTGAATTGATTATCAAGCCCTATTCAGAAAATAGTTGATCTTAGTGGAACTTGCTTTAGTGACTTGATAATTTTTGCATTTGTGATTTCATGGAGGCACCTAAGACAAGTGTTCCTAGGAAGGAAAGCACTTGTGATGAAGGATGAAAGTGTTATTTCTACTATTTTTTTCTAATGAAGAAAAATGTACGTACCATATCATGAACCAAATATAATGCAGACATGAAAGGGCTATCTGTTGCATGTACAAAAGACTAATAATACAAAACAAGAAGAAAAAAATCATTCAAGAGGGTAATTTTGGCAAGAAGATATCTTATGAAGGAATGAGAATGACTTGCATAATTAGTTCCCTACATTCAAGTACATTAGGGTCCAAAAATTTCCCATAAATTGCTCGAGTATGACAAGGTTTTAGTGACATAGTATTGTAGGCAAATAGCCACTATTAACTAGTCAAGAAAGAATAAAATAGGCGTTCCATTTGCAATAAGTATTAGGTTATTTTCATGTAAAAACACTATTTCTTCTCAAAATTCGGAGAGTGAGAATTACAATTAAATAGTATTGAGTAGAGGTTTACTTTTGATCAATGTTACAAGACTTGTTGGGACTTTCCTGGACTCAACAAGTGTCGAGTTGAGAAAACCAAACTGAGTCTCAAGGATTTGTGACCTAAGTACTTAGCAAGTCTGTTGCTTAGACTTGTCAGACTCAGCAAGTTGTGATGGGTAGACTCCACTAGGTCTCTGAAAATCAGGAAAAAAATGCATAAAAATTTGGAAAATATTAAATGTAAAAGCATGAAAGTCAAATTTTTCCCTCAAGTCCCCACAAGAGGCACTACCCCTAGATCTCCACAAGGGGTTTTTCCCTGTGACCTTGTTGTGGGTGCTACCCCAAAATTATTGCTCTAGTTTTTTTAAAAAAATTGAAAATATTTTTGGGCCATGTTGAATGGAAGAGAAATAGTTTTTTAATTCTTTGACTTTTTCCCAATGAACCTCTTAGAACTTAAATTACATTTATATTTCTAGTTTGCTAAATCAAATCCTACCCCAAGTAATGCCTCTAAGGCTGCAGCAACATTTGCAAATTTGTTTGATATTCATGTGCATGTCTCTACATAGAGCAAGTAATGCTAGGTTGAGGATTACAATCTCCTTTCTACCATAGTTCATGACTCCATATTATGATTTTTGTTTTTGATATCATGGATATCATAATCCATGAGTTTTGTACACCTAAAACACTTGACACTGTGTATATGTTTAAAAATGTTGTTTCCTTCAGTTAAAATCCACTTTTATACTCATGTGATTGATGTATACATGTGTGTGTGATCAAAGTAGCTTCTATATTATTAATTTATCATGTTTTTAAAGTTTATCTATTGAAGGGTGCATGTGTAAGAGACCTGGTGTCTCTCAGCCCAACTAATTGATGTATAATACATAATTTTTTTGTGTTTTGTTGTTTTGAAGTTTTTTTGTGATTTTTTTGCAATGGAATGAACTAGTGCAATTTTGATAAAATGCTTCTAAAATTCATAATAAATACAAGGATGATAAATAATGCAGCAAATAACTTCCAGAAATATGGCGAATGGATTTATTTCATTTGTTGCAAGATTACAAAGGCGAAACTCAAACATGCAAACAAAAAAGCAATAATATTTAATGAAAACCTGGTATTTATTGCAGCCACCTGAATGATGAAAGAATGGTATGGCTAGCACAAGAAAACAGTGATCTCCCTCTCAGATAATGACACAAGAACCTCAGAAGATCAAGGTGCCACCCATGAAAGATGAATCAAACAAAAAGGCAAGGCAATTTGCTTCAACAAAGAAAGACGTCCTTGCAGCTGAAAGGTATGGCCAAAAATTAGCAATTAATGCAGTTGTACGGACCTTGGGATGAGTGCCAGATAATAGATATGAACAACCACTGCAAATGAATTCCCTTCTGAAGAAGATCAACCCAAACCCTTAACCAAAACTTCACGATATGCTCAAATATGACTTTTGTATGAAGCCACTCTGTTGACAAGCTTCAACTAATCTTTCACAGCCTCAGTATGTTTGATTCTGAAGAGGGAACGTTCTCCCAAATCCAATGATGAAGCAAATTTGTAGAAACCCTTGTTTCACAAACTCCAATGCTCTTAGAGATAATAAAAGACAAATTAGAATAATTCACAATGAAGTTTGATTTTCCTTTGGATGAATTATATAATCTCTTCAATAAGTTGACCCAAAAAAACAACATATTAAGCATTTAATAAATCATTAATTTGCCCCTTTTGAGACTTAGGAAAATTAATTTAATAATGGCATCTTTTTTAAATGAGTAATAAATACCCATTTACTATTAATTTTACTCCTTTATTATAAAGTATTAAATACTTTATAATTTTCCATTAATAATTACTTTAATATTTCATTAAAGTGACTTTATATTATAAATTCAAATTAATAATCTTTTAATAATTATCAAATTCTCCAATAATCACTGTTTGCTCATCAAATCGTCAAACTGGGTCAAAACTGAGATGACCAACTGAACCAAGTGCCTTGCCATAAATAGTAACCCCTGTCTTCCTGACTTACTATAAATAGTAAGTGTCTGAATAACACTCTATGAGTCTCTGCCAAGGCCCAAACCTAAATCAACTGATGGAGTAATGTCCCAAAACTCAAGATAACTTCCAAAAGCAACCCTCTAAGCACATCTGTCAACCTACGAGGGTCTGAATGGTAGGCTAACCCCTGAATCATCTGAACCGCCTAGAAAGGGGACATTACAGTCCGCCCTCCCTGAAATTGCTTGTCCTCAAGCAATCTCAGCTCCGGATGTTGTAAAATCTCCTCTAACTCCCATGTAGCATCCTCAACCGACAATTCTCTCCATTTAATCAAATACTCTTTGATCACCTGCCTCCAAAGATGTCTCTCTCTAACATCGAGGATGGCCTCAGGCACTAATATCAACTTCCCCTCGTCATCAAGGGGTGGCACTTACTGGAGAGGGAATCACATGCTGACCCAATGCCTTCTTCAGGTGAGAAACGTGAAACATGTTGTGAACCTTGCTATCTGCGGGTAAATCCAACTCATATGAAACCTCGCCCACTTCTCTGATGACTCTGAATGGACCATAGTAACGAGGTTTCAACTTCTCTGCATCACTCTTCTGCAAAGTGGACTGACGGTAAGGATATAACATGAGATACACCATGTCACCCACTGCAAAGGAATGCTCAACCCTTTTCTGATCAGCATATTGCTTCTACTAATTATGTGCTCGCTGAATATTGTCTCTGAGAGACCTCATAATATCCTACTGATCCTACATCATATCACTTGTGTTGGGCACTCTACTATCACTCAACACCAAATCTAAAAGGTTGGGTGCCTCATACTCGTATAATGCCATAAAGGGTGTCATTTGTATAGTCATGTGGTGAGTAGAGTTATAACAATACTCACAGAGGTATATCCACCTCACCCAAGCTCTCTGTTGTCCAACTATATAATTACGCAGATATCCTTCCACCTCCTTATTGATGATCTTCATCTGCCCATATTTTTTTGGATGGTAGTTGGTACTAGGTGTCAGTTCGGTTCCACAAAGTTTGAACAACTCTTGCCAAAATTTTCTCATGAACCAACTGTCTCTATCACTGACTATAGCCTAAGGCAAACCGTGTAACCTAAATACCTCTCTGAAGAACAGCTCTATAGTCTGTGATGTTGTGAATGTAGTGGTGATCGAAAAGAAGTGTGCATATTTTGTCAGCTGGTCAACAACTACGTAAATACAATCTTTCCCTTGGGCTTTCAGCAAGCCCGTGATGAAATTCATTGATAAACATTCCCACTTCCTATCAGGTATTGGAAGTGGCTGAAGCAATCTAGCAGGATATGTGTGTTCCTATTTGTTTTGTTGGCTGATCCGGGGGACAATTTTTTAGTGAAAGTTGAAGTGTTCCCAATGCTCCAGATTTCAGCTCCATCAGAAAGAGAACGACGTCCTGGTTCCAACGCAACTTGAACGGGTCGAAAAGGACTCCGTTTGTGCAAGTTACGGCCAGTCAAACTTCCAGTCAAACTGGCTTCAGGGGCGTCCAAAAGGTGGAAAAAATAAACATCTCAGAAATCGACAAAATCGGCATCATCGCGAAGAGCTCGTCGAGACAATTCCGATGACGTTCGTTTCGTCAAAATCCGACGTCGTACGCTCAAGATACAGGCAGTGAAACTTCAGTCAACTTGAGGTACAGAGGATGACGTCAGCAGATTGTCCGTACTGTACAGATTCCACATGGTCGAATTCCAGCGAACCACGTGGCATATGAGTCATCTGTACAGACCAATCATTGGCTGACACGTGTCCGTCCGTACAGGTGACGTGGCAGCATACGTGGCAGATCCCGGCGAGTTAGAGCACGACACGTGGCACACAGTCAGCTTGACACGTCAGCATCACGGGCGAATAGGAGCCTGACACGTCATATGCCTCGTCAGCAGTGGTAGCAAATGATAATCGGACACGTGTCCCCGTGAATAGTCTTCGTCGGTCGATAAAGTCAAGTTTGTTTTAACAAAATTGGTAAGGGGATTCGACCCCGAGATTTTCTCCCTAACGGCTCGGCCGATGGCCGGTAGCCGTTACGCCCGCGGACAGACAGCTAACTATGTGCATGCAGCGGTTTTGTTTGTTGTTTGGATTTTTTGCATATTAGTGGTAAAACGTGGTCGGCGGGGTTGGAACCGCCGACCAGCCAACTAGCAAAAGAGTAGTATGCCGATGCACCACCGACGGCTCCTAGAATGTATAGGGAGTTAGTTTAATTTTGTTAAAGATTTACCAGCCGAGCCTATAACAAAATGGCTAAATAAGCCAAAACAAACAAGATATTCCTCAACCATCTGAAACCAAAAAATTGCAGAAGCTAAACTAGTCCTGATACGGGCTGATGGAGGAGATTATGCATTTAATGAAGAGGTTAAGCCTAATTAGGCAAATTTCTTGTATAAAAAGAGGGGTATAGGCCTTGTTTTACAAGTCCAGGTGGAGAACGAGAGAATGCTCGAGAGATGATTTGTATTGTTCCTGTATATCGAAGTGATGCTGTGCTTTTGATGTACTTGAAGGGGATGATGCTGCCTCAATTGTAACTGAATTTGGAGCTAATCGGATCGGTCCTCCATTGGAGAGGGACCCGGAGACGTAGTCCTTAGGGACGAACTCCGTTATCAATTGGTTTCGTCTCTCTATTCTTCTCTCTTTTCTTTCTCAGTTTATTATCTTGGCAACTATTTTATTTTATGTTCATTTATTTCATTTGAGCATTTAAATTTATAATCAATTAAGTTAAACGTTGTAATAATCGATCTTTTACGTTACGCATTCTGTAAGCAATTAGTCCTAGATCCTAAATAGATCAAGTTGGTATCAGAGCTATGTATGTGGCTTGTATTGCAATTTGAATGCTAACGAGATCCAGGTTGCAACGAGGCGAAGGAGAACTTGAAGAATACAATCCAGAAATTGGAAGACGAAGAGTTAATCAACCGTCACAGATGGAAGAAAAAGAAGGTGGACAAAGTTCAGAGCTTAGTGTCAAGGATTTCCAAAAGCTATTTCTTGACATGAAGGCAATGGTGGACGAACTTTATGCAGACAAGAAGAAGCACGAAAAGGGAGGTTCTTCAAAGCACAAGAAGCAGGAAGATCAGAAAGACACAGAGGAGAAAATTCCGAAAACTCCTTCTCCTCCATCTTCTCCCTCTTCTTCTTCTCCCCCTTCTTCTCCTCCTTCTCCTTCTCCTTCTGTTAATGTAAATCCATTTAAGAGCAAGTCTAAGCCTGTAATTAAGCTTGATGTAAAATTTGAGTTACCTAAATACTGTGGGGAGTTAAATGCTGAGAAATTAGACGATTGGGTCCAACAAGTAGAAGTATACTGTAGGATACAAGGCCTAGTAGAAGATGCTTCTAGGATTCAATTAGCAACTCTCCGGTTGGGAGGTACAGCTCTCACCTGGTGGGAGAGTAAAACTCGTGAAGAAATTGCTCGCCATGGTCAAGTTAATATGTCTTGGATGGAGTTTGTTGCTGCCCTTAGGAAACAATTCTACCCTTTAGGTTACATGCAACAGTTAACCATGAATTGGCAAACCTTTAGGCAAGGTAAGGGGCAGTCTGTCCAGGAGTATACTCATGAGTTTAGGAAACGGGCCATTGCTCTAAATGTTCCCTTGTATACCCAAGACACATTACTTAAGTATATTGGTGGTTTACATTCTTACCTTAGGCACACTATTTTGATGTTGAGTCCCAACAATCTAGACGAGGTGTCTGTTCAAGCTACTCATTTAGAGTCAAGGGGTAAGAATACTTTTAGTGATAACTTTTCCAAGAAGCCATCTAAGTTCGAGGGTAAGTCTAAAGGGAAAGACAAAGACAAAGATAAAGGCAAAGGGAAGAAGACAGCTACAGCTCAGAAAGAGGGTGAGAAACCCACATGCTCCCATTGCAAGAAAGAGGGGCATGATGATTCGAGATGTTGGAAGCTTCATCCTGAGTTGAGGCCGAAAAGATATGGAGGTAACAAAGGCAAGCAAAGACTACTGCAGTGATTCAACAAGATCTTGGTTCAGACTCCGGAGATGAGACAAAGATTGTTGCTACCGGAATCCAAGGTAAAGGGAAAGGTATATCTCTCTCATCTGATGCAAGTTTTTCTAATGCCAGTGCAAGTACAAGTAAAGAATCTTCTCCTAAGGTTGATAATCAAAGAAATGAATTGTTTCACATTCGTGTTGTAACAAAACATACTAAGATTGATACTCTGTTCGATACGGGTTCACAAGTAAACTTAATATCTGAAGAAGTTGTAAAGAAACTTAATTTGACTACAACACCTCATCCGAAACCATATCCACTTGGATGGGTTTGCGATGATGCTCAACTACAAGTAACTAAATAGTGTAAATTGAGATTTGCTATCACTGCAAACTTTGTAGATGAGGTAGAAGTAGATGTGGTCCCTTTGGATATTTGTGGGCTTGTGTTAGGGAGTCCTTATCTTTATGACAGAAAAGCAATCTTTTATAGGGGAGAATAAGTATCATCTTTTTAAAGATGGGGTAGAATACATTGTACGGGCACATAAGGTGAAGACTAATCTTACACTAGTTAATGCTGGTCAAATGAAGAGGTTGGTCAATTCAAGTAAAAACTTTGTATTGATGCTTGTAAAAGCCAAAGAAGATGATAAATCTGAGGTATTCAGTCGAACTTTGAAAGATCATGTAAGTCATGTAAAGAAAGTCTTTGATGTATTGAGAAAAGAAAAATTGTATGTAAAGATGTCTAAATGCTAATTTGCTAAGACATCCTTAGTGTACTTAGGCTATGTCGTAGGGAGTGGTCAATTGAAAGTAGACCCTGCGAAGGTCGAAGCTATTGTAAAATGGCCTAAGCCAAGTACAGTCACAGAGGTCAGAAGTTTTCTAGGTGCAGTTCAGTACTGGAGAAAGTTTATTGCAAACTTCTCTTTTATAGCATCACCATTACATGCATTAACCAGTACAAAGGCAACTTTTCAGTGGGGAGGTCCGCAACAGAAGGCTTTCGACACTTTGAAGGGAAAGTTGAGCACCGCACCAGTTTTGGCCTTACCAGATCTACATCAACCATTTGAGATCGAGACAGATGCGAGTGGGTTTGCCATGGGAGCAGTACTCATGCAAGGAGGTAAACCAGTTTGCTACCACTCTGAAACTTTTTCAGGAGCAGTAAGTAACTATCCCACGTATGATAAAGAACTTTATGCTTTAGTTCAGAGTGTTAAAAAATGGAAACATTACATAATGGGGAAAGAAACTGTAATCCACACTGATCACCAACCACTACAATATTTGCACTCACAAACTAAACTGCAACAAAGTAGGCACTTTCGGTGGATGGGTTTTCTACAACAGTTTCATTTGGTTATTAAGTATAAGAAAGGTACCCATAACAAAGTAGCAGACATGCTCTCTAGACCTCCTATGATGAATGCTTTGATAATCCTTCAGAATAGTTCTATGGTTCATGAAAGTTTTCAAGAACAATATGCTAATGATGAGAACTTTAAGGATATCTATGCTGCTTTAATGAATGGTAAACATGTAGAAGAGAAAGACTATTATGTGCAGGATAAACTGTTATATCACTTGGGTAAATTATGTGTTCCAAAAGATGAACAAGCACAGGTGATTAGAGAAGCACATACCTCATTGATTGCAGGACACTTTGGGGTAAACAAAACATTGACTCAGCTGCAGAAATATTGTTATTGGCCTCATATGCAAGAAACTGTAACTAAGTATATTAGAGGTTGTGTTATGTGTGCAACTAGTAAGCCTAGTAACAGGAAATTGGGCTTGTACACACCTCTACCTATACTCGTCCATGGGAAAGTGTGTCAATGGACTTTGTTGGGGGTTACCTATGTCTAGGAAGGGACATGATTATTTGTATGTAGTAGTTGATCGGTTCAGCAAAATGTGTATCTTAATGCCATGTAAAAAGCAAGTCACTGCTGAACTGACAGCTCATTTGTACTTTCAATTTGTATGGGTTCATTTTGGGTTGCCTACTTCTATTGTATCGGATCGAGATTCTCGATTCTTGGGGGAATTTTGGTCAACTTTGTGGGGACTCATGGACACCAAACTGAAGAAGAGTACAACCTTCCATCCGCAGACCGACGGGCAGACAGAGGTTGTAAACAGGACAGTTGTGCATCTACTCAGAGGTTACTGCAGTAAGCATCCTAAGTTGTGGGATGAGAGTCTTCATTATGTGCAGCATGCCTACAACCATGCAGCACACTCTTCTACTAAAAGGTCTCCTTTTGAGACATGCTTTGGTTATGTGCCCAAGACACCGATGGATTTTGTTTTTGGCAAAGATGATGTTGAAGATGGATGCCATGATTCAGAGAAGGCTTTGAAGTTCATCCAGAAAGTCCAAGCAATTCATCAGGCAATGGAAGCACGGTTGGAACAGAGCCAAGCAAAATACAAGGTTCGCCATGACAAGCAACGCACTGATCATCATTTTCAGGTTGGAGACAGAGTTTGGTTACATATCAGCAAGGAAAGGATGCATCCAAGCAAAGCAACATGGATGGAGATTGGTAAAGTGAGGGAACTTTGCCCTCACTTACTTTCCAAGTAATCAAGCTTTCGGAGGTCCTAAAGCTCTCTAGTGGGGAGGCCTGATCCGGGGGACAATTTTTCAGTGAAAGTTGAAGTGTTCCCAATGCTCCAGATTTCAGCTCCATCAGAAAGAGAACGACGTCCTGGTTCCAACGCAACTTGAACGGGTCGAAAAGGACTCCGTTTGTGCAAGTTACGGCCAGTCAAACTTCCAGTCAAACTGGCTTCAGGGGCGTCCAAAAGGTGGAAAAAATAAACATCTCAGAAATCGACAAAATCGGCATCATCGCGAAGAGCTCGTCGAGACAATTCCGATGACGTTCGTTTCGTCAAAATCCGACGTCGTACGCTCAAGATACAGGCAGTGAAACTTCAGTCAACTTGAGGTACAGAGGATGACGTCAGCAGATTGTCCGTACTGTACAGATTCCACATGGTCGAATTCCAGCGAACCACGTGGCATATGAGTCATCTGTACAGACCAATCATTGGCTGACACGTGTCCGTCCGTACAGGTGACGTGGCAGCATACGTGGCAGATCCCGGCGAGTTAGAGCACGACACGTGGCACACAGTCAGCTTGACACGTCAGCATCACGGGCGAATAGGAGCCTGACACGTCATATGCCTCGTCAGCAGTGGTAGCAAATGATAATCGGACACGTGTCCCCGTGAATAGTCTTCGTCGGTCGATAAAGTCAAGTTTGTTTTAACAAAATTGGTAAGGGGATTCGACCCCGAGATTTTCTCCCTAACGGCTCGGCCGATGGCCGGTAGCCGTTACGCCCGCGGACAGACAGCTAACTATGTGCATGCAGCGGTTTTGTTTGTTGTTTGGATTTTTTGCATATTAGTGGTAAAACGTGGTCGGCGGGGTTGGAACCGCCGACCAGCCAACTAGCAAAAGAGTAGTATGCCGATGCACCACCGACGGCTCCTAGAATGTATAGGGAGTTAGTTTAATTTTGTTAAAGATTTACCAGCCGAGCCTATAACAAAATGGCTAAATAAGCCAAAACAAACAAGATATTCCTCAACCATCTGAAACCAAAAAATTGCAGAAGCTAAACTAGTCCTGATACGGGCTGATGGAGGAGATTATGCATTTAATGAAGAGGTTAAGCCTAATTAGGCAAATTTCTTGTATAAAAAGAGGGGTATAGGCCTTGTTTTACAAGTCCAGGTGGAGAACGAGAGAATGCTCGAGAGATGATTTGTATTGTTCCTGTATATCGAAGTGATGCTGTGCTTTTGATGTACTTGAAGGGGATGATGCTGCCTCAATTGTAACTGAATTTGGAGCTAATCGGATCGGTCCTCCATTGGAGAGGGACCCGGAGACGTAGTCCTTAGGGACGAACTCCGTTATCAATTGGTTTCGTCTCTCTATTCTTCTCTCTTTTCTTTCTCAGTTTATTATCTTGGCAATTATTTTATTTTATGTTCATTTATTTCATTTGAGCATTTAAATTTATAATCAATTAAGTTAAACGTTGTAATAATCGATCTTTTACGTTACGCATTCTGTAAGCAATTAGTCCTAGATCCTAAATAGATCATTGGCAAACAAAACACTCTCGTACATACCGAAGAACATCAGTCTTTAGCCCTTTCCAAGTAAACTGTTCTCGTACCAGCTTATATGTTTTGAAATAACCGAGATGGCCCACCATAGGAAGATCATGAAAGGCTTTCAGAACTGTATCCTTCAACTCTCAATCAAGAACAAAAAAATCTACCCCTTCTAAATGATCAAGTCATTCACAATGGTGTATCTACTATCCTTCTCTGTCTCGTCAACAATGCTAGAAGCCCATTGGTTCCTAGCATACTCTGCAATAATCCTATGCCTCCAATCCTTGAAGATCTATGCCATAGCATTCAACTGAGGTCTGTGAGACAATGCGTCAGCTACAACATTTTGCTTCCCCTTAATGAAGGTGATATCAAAATCATACGATTGCAATTTACTGACCCATTTTTGTTTCCTTTCATTTAAGTCTCGTTGTCCAAGGAAGTGTTTCAAGCTATTGTGATTTGTACGCACACTGAACTTACTGCCCACCAGATATTGTTTGAACTTAGCTAAAGCATGCATAATGGCTAACATCTCCTTGTCATAAATGCTATAAAATCCCTTAGGACCCCTAAGCTTCCTACTCTTAAAAGCAATAGGGTGTCTCTTCTGCATCAATACGGAACCAATGCCCTCTCCTGAGGCATCACAATACAAATCAAAAGACTTCATAAAGTTTGGTAGTGCTAGAACTGGACACGAAGTCATAATCACCTTGAATCTGTCAAAACATTCCTGAGCCTGCGGTGACCAAGAAAATGCTCCTTTCTTCGTTAGATCAGTAAGGGGTGTGTTGTGTCATGAGAACCCACTAACAAATCGTCTGTAAAAAGCACACAACCCAATGAATCCTTTGAGCTGGGTAAGTTTCTCTAGTACTGGCCACTCAACTATAGCTCGGACCTTCTCAGGGTCCATACTGACTCCCTTGGCACTGATGATGTGCCCAAGATACAATAGCTTGGCCATGCCTAGCTCACACTTGAACTCCTTAGCATACAAGGACTCCTCAGCCAAAATACCCAGAACTATATTCAAGTGAGCTAAATGCTCCTCCCATGACCTACTGTACACCAGAATTTCATCGAAGAAGACCAACACATATCTCCATAGCTGAGAACTAAAAACTTTGTTCATTGTAGCCTGAAAGGTAGTAGGGGTGTTGGTTAGACCGAAAGGCATAACCAAGAACTCGAAGTGACCGCAATGGCACCTGAAAGTGGTTTTCTCTATGTCTTACTCCCTCATCTGAATTTGACGGTACTTGGACCTCAAGTCAATCTTCATGAAGAAGATAGCACCATGAAACTCATCGATGCAGGGTATAGGGTACCTATTTTTTATTGTTTTCTTATTAAGCTGGTGGTAATCTATACACATCCGAAGTGATCCATCCTTTTTCTTCACCAATACTACCGATGAAGCAAAAGGTGACTTGCTAGGTCTAATATACCCCATAGCCAACAACTCACTAATTGCTTTTTCTATCTCATCCTTGAGGCGTTTTGGATGTTTGTATGGTGTAACCATAATGGGCTTTGCACCCTCCTCCAACTCGATAATATGCCCAATGCCCCTGTCTAGAGTTCTGCTAGGTGGAATGTCACTAAACACTTTAGATTGTTTAGTCCTCAGTTGTTGAATGTCAGGATGATACTCAACCTTCTGCTGCTCCTTTTGTGTTGGTAACAACATACACTTTCTAGCCCAATCTGCCATATCATGACGAATGAGCCTCTCCATCCATCTAAAAGATACCACTCTCAAATTACTTTCTCTGATGGATTTTATGACATGTGGTTTCCCATTTACCTTGAACTTCATCTCCATGTCTCAAAGATTGAATGTGAACTCATCCAAATTTTGAAGCCATGCCATCCTAAGTACCACATCAGTATCTCCCATATTCACAACGTAGAATTCAGCCTTGAATTCATAGTTGTTAAGCCGCATCAGAAGATCTGTTATTCTCCTATCACATTTGAGGGTGTACCCATCAGCCACCTTGACTCGAATACCCTCAAACTCCTCAATCTATATGCCTCATCTCTCTACCAACTGTGCATCTATAAAGTTATGAGTGGCACCAGTGTCAAGTAGAGTAATCACTTTCTGACCTTCTAGGAAGCCTAAAAGATCCATCTCTCTAAAGACTAGTCAAATGTGCCTCCTGTAACTTCTTTCCACCCTCATTTTCAGACCTTTCATCATTTGAATGCTCTGAATCAGCTTGTTCATCTAACAAATCAGATTTCTCTTCACCCTCATAAAACCACTCCATCTGGTTACTTTTGGCTTTAGGATGAAGAGGGCATACATGTTTTTATCATAAGGTGCCTTGCACCAAAAACATAACTTTTTCTTGCGTAAATCATTCAATGTTTCCTTGTCAAAGGGTGGTGCATTCCTTCTCTATGGATCAGGTGGATCCTTCTTCTTGTCAAATGCTCTATTCCCGTCAAATGATCTGATAGGCCTCAAATAAGGTGTGGAGCCTGAAGAGAACTTGTTGCAGGGTGTTGCAAGCTCCATACTATGTGCCTTCCTCATTGCCTCCTGAAGAGTAGGAGGATCAAATTCCTTGACCCAACCTCTCATCGGCTCATATAATCCCTCGATAAATAGTATGACAAGTCTTCTCTTTGAAATACCTGTCACCATGACTACAACCCTCTGGAATTCATCAATGTAGGCATCCAAACTACCTGTCTACCTGAGTTGAGCTAGCTCTCTAAAGTAAAGTTTTGGATCCTTCTTATCAAAGTGCTCTATGAGCCTATTCATGAACTCCTAGTAGGTAGTAACCATGTGATGACCCAATGTGTACATGTCATGATGCCACCAGTCATGTGCTAATCCATCAAGGTGTAGCATGGAAAATTTAATGGCCTCATCCTCCTGCATAGGTCTCAAAGATAGATAATTGTCTAGCTTTTGTACCCAAGACCTCATTGAACTCTTATCTAAGCCATCAAAATAAAGCAAGATTATCTTGTTCAATGCATGCTAAAGATCCCTATTCACCTGTGGTGGTGGCTGGTACTGAGGAGCTCTGTGCTCAAATCTACCTCCACCCCTGGGTCTATGCACATCCATGAACTCATGAAATGACAATGACTTCCTGATCTCAAGAGCCAATGTTGAGTACTCTCCAAAGAATCTGGTCACGTCTGTCACTCATGTACCATGTTGTGGCTGAAACTGTGGCTAGTGACCCTGCTGCTTTGCCTCCAGAGTCGAAGGTTCCTCCTTAGTAATAAAGGTAGGTTGTCTAGGCCTATGCTCATGAAAGGTAGGTTACAACTGTTGTTGTACTAACACCTATGGCTAGTCTATGCCTACAGTCTTGCTAGTTTGTCCTATCTATATGTAATGCTGCTAAGGTGGAGCATACTGCCTCATCATTCCCATCAACAGAGACATCATGTCCATCATATTGCCATGTCTTCGTCTAAACTCAGTCTCAGATATCTCACCCTCGGTAGGTTCTTTCCCTGTATCCCTATGAGACTCTATTGGAGTCTCAAGATCTGCCATGAGTGTGGTGACACTGTTCTCACTACTGCTAGAACTAGATCTGTGTATACCCAGAACCACTGATATTGTCTCACCTTCTAGAATAGGTGGACCTGTCCAATCCTCTACTCTGCATGTTCCTCTACCCTTGTTGTAGAATATAATGTCTCTACTCATGAAAAAGCGTCGAAAAAGCACACATCTAACTGAAAAAGCACAGGATGGTAGGAAAATTGTGCTCTGATACCACTGTAAGAGAGCTGGTGTCTCTCAGCCCAACCAATTGATGTATAATACATAATTTTTTTTTGTGTTTTGTTGTTTTGAAGTTTTTTTGTGATTTTTTTGCAATGGAATGAACTAGTGCGATTTTGATAAAATACTTCTAAAATTCATAATAAATATAAGGATGGTAAATAATGCAGCAAATAACTTCCAGAAAGATGGCGAATGTATTTATTTTATTTATTGCAAGTTTACAAAGGTGAAACTCAAACATGCAAACACAAAGGCAATAATATTTAATGAAAACCTGGTATTTATTGCAGCCACCTGAATGATGAGAGAATGGTACAGCTAGCATAGGAAAACAGTGATCTCCCTCTCAGATAATGACGCAAGAACCTCAGAAAATCAAGGCGCCACCCATGAAAGAAGAATCAAACAAAAAGGCAAGGCGATTTGCTTCAACAAAGAAAGACGTCCTTGCAGCTGAAAGGTACAACCAAAAACCATCAATTAATGCAGTCGTACGGACCTTGGGATGAGTGTCAGATGATAGATATGAACTACCACTGCAAATGAATTCCCTTCTGAAGAAGATTGACCCAAAACCTTAACCAAGACTTCACAATATGCTCAAATATGACTTTTGTATGAAGCCACTTTGTTGACAAGCTTCAACTGATCTTTCACAGCCTCAGTATGTTTGATTTTGAAGAGGGAACGTTCTCCAAAATCTAATGATGAAGCAAATTTGCAGAAACCCTTGTTTCACAAACTCCAATGCTCTCCAGAGAGAATAAAAGACAAATTAGAATAATTCACAATGAAGTTTGATTTGCCTTTGGATGAATTATATAATCTCTTCAATAAGCCGACCCAAAAAAACAACATATTAAGCATTTAATAAATCATTAATTTGCCCCTTTTGAGACTTAGGCAAATTCATTTAATAATGGCGTCTTTTTTAAATGAGTAATAAATACTCATTTAATATTAATTTTACTCCTTTATTATAAAGTATTAAATACTTTATAGTTTTCCATTAATAATTACTTTAATATTTCATTAAAGTGACTTTATATTATAAATTCAAATTAATAATCTTTTAATAATTATCAAATGCTCCAATAATCACTGTTTGCTCATCAAATCGTCAAACTGGGTCGAAACTGAGATGACCAACTGAACCAGATGCCCTGCCAGAAATAGTAACCCCTGTTTGCTTGACTTACTATAAATAGTAAGTGCCTGAATAACACTTTGTGAGTCTCTGCCAAGGCCCAAACCTGAATCAACTGAAGGAGTAATGTTCCAAAACTCAGGATAACTGCCAAAAGCAACCCTCTAAACACATCTGTTAGCCTACGAGGATCTAAATGATAGGATAACCCCTGAATCATCTGAACCACCTAGGAAAGGGACATTACAGCATGATAATAGTTTTAAATTCTTAAAAAATTCTATATTTCACAAGGTTTTCAATTTTTTGAGTCATGGTCAAGTCTAAGTGTTGAGTACAAATCAGGGTCAAAAGTCAGCCTGCTGAGTATGAGTCTTGTAAGTATGCTTTTGATAGATGTAGGAAAATAAGAATAACAATCAAACCCATTTTAGGGAGAAGGCATGTTGCAATGACTAGTTGAAGACCATAGACAACCATCCATCAAAACACCAAAAAAACATGAATCACAATACAAATAGCCGATGAGGATTTTATTTTAATGTTTTAGACTTTTAGACAATGGTTTTGTTCTCAAAAACCAAATCAACCTAAGAGAGATAGCATGCTCTTGACACTGATGTCCCCCCTGACACCAACATTCTTTGTTCCACCTTTTAGACAACATTTTCATTGTCAACAATCAAAACAACCTAAGAGAGGTAGCACTCTTGCCAATGATAACCCTTGACTCCACATTCATTGTTCCACCTTCCTTTTTCTCATCCCTTTTCTTATCCAGTTATATTAAAAAATACTCAATTTCCATTGTTTTCTATGGGATGACAAGAGAGACTGTAAAAATTGTCCATATTCATCTATTTCTTTTTATTTGATCTCAAATAGTTCCATTCCCAATTGAACGACAAAAATATTCACTAACCATGGCATCATTGCTAATAAAGGATAAGGTAGATGGTGTGGCAATGGACGAAGAGGAGGAGAGGATAAGAGGTGAGTTAATCATAGTAGGTATTTATAAAATAGGAGCATACTACATCAGAGAGAAACCAATATTTTAAAGCAGGAATAAGCAGCCTGAAACAGGAATAAAGGGCGAGAGTATTACATCAGAGAATACAAAAGTGATTCAAAATTCATTCAAACATAGAAAATCAGATGGGGGTTTACAAAATGGTACAAATACCAGTAACATTTTTTAAAGACTTCTTAGAGACAAATTTTCAAACTAATATAACAAAAACTCTTTTTGAAATAAGATGTTTTATTCAGATGTCATGGCCTCGCGTGTTGTGGCTACTTGGCATGGCTAAAGTAGATTTATGATTCCTCATTTCATCTATTGGATCATTGAGGGAATTCTGTATGAGGATCTGTGATGACTAGTCTTCTATTAGTTGAATAGCATAGCACTTGATCTTTGTTTGTTGGGTATTCTGCTGAATTACTTTAGAAAGCCTGCAGTTGGCCTTTTCATTAAATATTTTTTCAATTGATTTTGTATGAATTTGCAAATGGTAGTTAGTATTCCCCATAAGCTGAGTGCATTCGATTTAGAGCTTGAGACTCTCTTAGAAGACAACTTAACTTTCCTTTTGACAATTAATTTTAGAGGCTAGAAGTGAAATGTATTGCTGAAACAGTGGAAGATAAGCCTCCTTTCCATTCAAATCATGCAAAATGCCTTTAATGCTGTCATTTATGTGTAAAAATATTGGAATCTCCAGATTTCTAAATCTTGTACTCCTTCCCTCATGAATTATTTTTACATTAAGACATGGCATACTATTCCTTGGTAAAAATGCATTTGTGAAATTTGTTATTTAGAGGTTGAAACTGAAGAACTATTATGTATTGAGATTCTCCCCTACTATGAGAGTGGAAGTACTGAAATTTTCATATGTTTGTATCATTTATTCCCCTTTTCAAATTCTATCTAGTTTTTAAGATTTTATGGGGAGAACCTTACTTTAAGGTCCAACTGTATTGCAACGTTACCTTCATCTTTCTTGTTTGACCTTTGCATTGTTAACTGATTTTAATCTTGTCATGATCAATTTTCTAATAATTGACAAGATATATTCTTTTTGTTTTGATGATTTTCTTGAAAAACTAGACGTGGGTGTGATGTCATATAAATGATTGTGTTGTTGCTTAATTATTTATGAATGTATCATGGGGTTTTAATAGTTAAAATAAATGGATATGGTTAAATGGATTAAAGCTGATTAAAATGAAATTAAATCAAACAGTTGGTATGAGACTTAATGAATATAATTAAAATACTAAACTTGTGTTAACATATGACATGACATTGAAAATCAAATGTGTATTTCTGAATTGATAAATTTATGGTATTTGATGATGCATTAATTGTGTAAAGTATAGCAAAATTATCCATGTGATGAATAACATGATTGCTAATTTTAATGTTTTGACTACGATTTATCATGATAAGATTTAATGTGTGCATTGAATGTGTAGGATTATAAGTTACATGAGTGGAAAGGTGGAGGATTGTTTGGATCATTTTTTATTTTTTTGTCCACACAGTATGGCAAGAAGATTGGTTGCGAGTAGCCCATTTGGGAAATCACACTGGTCAAGAGTGACCAAGACGCCTTGTGTTATCCATATGTCATCGTTTTCATTCCTTTGTCATAATTGTACCTATTTTAATTTTTCTTTTAGAGGTTGGGTAAGTGTGTTTAAAAGTAAGTTTTGTTTTGTGGTTGTTCACTTTGTGTAAGAGCCGAGATCAACATGATGAATGATGGCACTTGGTCGAGTTGTGAAACTCATGCAATCAAATGCTCTGCAATAGTTAGAAAATGAGAGTATGCAAAATGGTGAAAAAAATAGCTCAATTGAATGAATAGACATGTGTTTATTACTATGAGCAATACTTGTACATATAGTGAGGAGTGATTAGGTTGATTAAGAATTCAACTTATACACCCAAATAGAGGTGGCAAGTTTGTTCCTCCATAATAGGTAAAAGGGTGTTCCACATTCCTTGGAAGAGTTTTGAACAATTCTCCAAGTCGCCACATAGCTACCTAAGTTGGCTTAATGTCAAGTGTAGTTTACATGCATAATTAATTAATAAGTAATATTATACACTAACACTCCCCCTTAATCATAGCTTAGGTGGACTCAAAATAAAGATGGGTCAACAACTAGGCTTGATAAGATACCCATGTGCACTGCAATCTCTAATCAAGCGAAGCAAATGAGAAAACCAATGGGAACAAAAATTATTTCCAAAAGGGATGATAAAAATGTACAAGAAATGCCCACCTCATAGGAGAGAAAAGAGAGAGACTATGTAGCCCCCCATAACATGATGGATCCTGGAATGCTAAATGTTGATGTAGAACAAGAACCAAAGAATTCAAGTCCTACTAGAAAGAATTGTTAGAATATCTCAATGAAGCGTCTCTAAACTTTGTGGTAGTGCAAGAATTGTCAAAAATAAGATTGATGTGCTCAATATTATCTTCCAAATTTGCAATGCAAGACTCTACATATAGAGATGCAATATTTGGTAGATATTTGTCCCAATGTGTTAGAAAACTACTATGAATATCTTGGTGCAAGGAATCTTTGGAAGTTCTCAAGGAAGAAACTTTAAATTCAAAAGTAGCAACAAGTGATGGTTGAGGAGATGCCAATCTTAGTTGAAGAACATGTATATTTGAGTAGCCAAGCTTAGCCTTTGATGAAATATCCACACTAGATGTAGGATTTTCAACCAAAAGTCTCTGAAGGGGTTAACATGAAAGAAATTATCAACCTTACCAACTACAATAATCTCTCTATTTGGCAAATCATGAATAGTCACTAAATTTGGTGTAAACTCAACAATCTTCCTTGTCCCACTATTTCTTGTAATCTGGTCTATGGAAAGGAGTTTGTTTGACAATTCGGGAACAAAAAGAACATTAGTGAAAAACCCTTTGTTAATGCCAACAGTTCATTTTCCTCAAACACACATATAAGAATTATTTTCAATCAAAATTTTGGATGGATTTGTGGGGTATAATGACATGAATACTTTTAGATAAGGAGACATGTGATGGGAAGCTCCAAAGTGAAGAAACGATCTCTCAATCTTAAAGATTGTAGTTGCATCTAATGATTTGCCCTTAGATTTTTCTTTTTCCTTAGAATTTTATGGATTTGATGAATATTGTAAGGAAAATTAGATGCGGAAATAACTCTCCTAACGTCAAAACCACAGGGAAGAATGCAGAGATACCTTTTAATTACTCAATTACAGTCCAATTAAGATGCACATGAAAGAGATAACAGAAACAGAGTATTTGAAAAACACATATAGACACCAAATATACATGGGAAGACCCTTACGGGAGAAAAACCCACCACACCAAGAGAAGTCACTTTGTATTACAGTTTCAAATAATTACATACAGAGTTCTGAATTATCTTTCTGATGTCAGATTACAACAGCTTTCACAATGATCAATCTTCAATAGGAACCTTCAAGTTACAATCTTTTCAGAATAGAAATCACTCTGATACAATTTGAATTGTTCACACAACTGTTCTTCGAACCAACCGAACCATCGAACATCTACAACTTCAAACTATATTCATGTCATTCCCTGTCTTTTGAACTTCCTCACAAAACTACCTCAACAAATTGTCTTCCAACAGTTTCCATTCGGCTTCTCTGATTGGTCCACACGATGCCACATAGGAAGTCTTCATGCGGTCAAAAAGCTTCAATCTGTGTTGGCATGTCGGTGAGACACTGACCGTGTCTCCCCGATGCCACACACAACTTAGCATCCAATATCGCCAAGATTTTTCCATCGACAAGAGGTTCCACCGAGCTTACAACCATTGCATTGACTTCAACATTGCTATCGGAAAGACTTACCACTCGCCAAGAGGTTACACCGAGACTTCTTAAGTTACACCAAAGCATCCAACAGTCGGCGAGACTTATCACTTTTTCCAAGACCTTATACTAAGGTCCTAAGTCATCCTAAGCCATTAGCATTTCCATCGACATCCATCTATTGCTAAGACATTCAACTGTCGACAAGAGGTTTCACCAAGATCTCTTATGTTACTCCGTAGTCATACTACTATCAGCAAGACTCCACTTTCGTTGAGACATTACTTTGAATGGTCACAAGTCATACCAAGCATCGAACGACAATCGGCAAGACTTTTTTCCATCGCTAAGACCTTACACCGAGATCTTTCATGCTACCCCAAGTGAACACCGTCGGTGAGACATTCCTTATCGATATAAGTTATACTGAAACTCCAAGACATTCCCTGAAGACTTCATATTAAACACTGTTGGCAAGAAATATTTCTCAATAAGACTTCTCACTGAGCCACCAAAGGTTATCCCGATGACTCTAATGTATAAGCGTTTGGTCAGACATCCATATCGCTGAGAGCTCATAGTGAACATCCAAGACTCTTCCCGATATCTGATTGAATGTCCTATTGGCCAGAGATCTCCACGAGCGGTGAGAGATTATAACGAATAAACTGTCACAATGATAAGCACTAAAGTAAAAGCATTCGGCAAGACTCCTGCAAGATCACAGCGACCTATATAATTTCAACAAGATTCAAGCTGCTAGTCAGCCAAAAATTAAAGATGTCACTCTGACTTGGCTCCAATAGAGGTTACATCCTATGATGATATAGGCACATATTTGCAACAATCTCCCACTTGACGAAGGTCACACAGGCACCTCCAGAGCACAACAAAACTTACTTAAAATCATGGGCACTGAGGCCCATCGAATTGGCACACCACCTGAACTTATTTGTGCTCACTGGATTCGTCAATGCATCTACAACATTCTCCAGAGTATCATTTTTTTCCAAACTGACCTTTCCATCCTCGACCATATCTCATACAAAGTGGTACTGTACATCTATATGTTTCATCCTGGCATGGAAAGTAGGATTCTTTGTCAGACAAATTGCACTCTGACTGTCACAAAAAATAGTTATTCCCCCTGCATCAAAACCAATGTTAGAACACAAACATTTTAACCAAATTGCTTCTTTACAAGCATGAGTAGCTACCATGTATTCAGCCTATGTAGTGGACAAAGCGACTACAGCTTGTCGCTTACTCATCCAACTCACTGCACCACCATTCAACATGAAAGTATATCCATTGGTGGACCTCCTGCTATCAATGTCCCCTGCCCAATCAAAATCCACATAGCCTCAAATACTGAGAGTCTTCTATGATTCAACCAAGTTCCCATGGTAACACAAAGCAAAATCTGAAGTGCCCTTCAAATATCTGAAAACTCTTTTTAAATCATCCCAATGTGTTCTTCCAAGATTAGCCATAAACCGACTAAGTAATCCCACTGCTTGGGCAATGTTTGGCCTTATACAGACCATTGCATACATAAGACTTCCAACTGCACTAGCATAGGGTACACTGTCATGTCCTCCAACTCAGTAGGATATTTTGGACAGTCTTCAACAAATAGCTTCGTTCCATGCAAAACTGGAACAACTAATTGTCTACAATCATTCATGCAAAATCTCTCTAGAACAGTCTTGATATAATTAATCTAACTGAGCCAAAGCTTTCTACTATTCCTATCCCTGGTTATCTCCATCCCCAGAATATACCTTGTTGCACCAAGATCTTTCATTTCAAACTTAGCAGACAATTGAGACTTAAGATAAGAAATCATTAGCTTACTATTGCCTATGAACAACATATCATCAACATAGAGAGCAATAATAAGAACTTGATCACTTTCAGCTTTATAATAGACACAATGATCAGATTTTGATCTCACAAATCTCAAAGACAATACAAAAGTATCAAATTTCTAGTACCACATTCTAAGTGACTACTTTAACCCATACAGAGACTTTTTTAACTTGCAAACTAGTTTCTCTTTACCTTTTTCAACAAAGTGCTCAAGCTGGGACATGTAAATTTCCTCTTCAAGATCACCATGAAGAAATTTTGTCTTCAAATCCATCTATTCGACCTCTAAGTCATATGTTGCTGCAAGTGACAAAAGAAATCTGATAAATGTCAGCTTAGCTACAAGAGAAAAAATTTTCCCATAATCAATTCCCTCTACCTGGGAATAACCCTTTGCAACCAATCTTGCCTTGTACTTTTCCACACTGCCATCCAGACCAATCTTCTTTTTAAATACCCATTTGCAGCCAACAACTTTTCTTCCTTTAGGAAAGGGCACCAAACTCCAAGTTTCATTTTTTTCTAATGATGCCATTTCTTCATTCATGGCTTCCAACCAAGAGTTTGAATCAAACATTTTAAATGCCTCCTTCACAGTCCTAGGTTCATCAGTGCTAGAAATCAAAGCATAGGCACAAGTAGAATCTATCAAAGAGAACCCATGCCTATCAGGTTGTTTTCTTTCACAGGTTGATCTCCTCACTTGTTGAGGCTAAGGTTCTTCTTCTTCTTCAGAACTTTCAGAACTGCTTGAGCTCTCCTTAGTTTTAGGTACATTTTGAATTTTGAATTCCTCTTTATCTAGTGTAGGAGGAATTCCAACTACATCCTTATTGTTTTCTGACTTTGTCTTTGACTACAGATCCAAGGAAGAAGGCTTCAGCTCATGAAAGATCACACTTTTGTTGTATACAACCTTCTCTGTATCAGGATTCCAAAGCTTGTATCCTTTTATGCCAGCGCTATAGCCATTAAAAATACATTTGATAGCCTTGTTCTCCAATTTAGATCTTTTCTCAAATGACACATGAGTATATGCCTCACAGCCAAAAACACAAATATGTCTTAAAGAGGGCTTCTTACCAAACCACGCTTACAGAGGTGTTTTCTCAACAAGAGCAGAATTTGGAGAACAATTAATCAAGTAACATGTAGTAGCAACAGCTTCAGCCCAGAACTACTCCTCCAAGCTAGCACTACTCAGCAAACTTTGTTCTCTCTCCATCACTGTCCTATTGAACCTTTCTGCAACTCCATTTTGCTATGGAGTATAAGGTGTAGTCTTATGCCTTTTAATCCCATGGTCTTTACTATACCTCTCGAAATCATCAAAACAAAATTCACCACCATTATCAGTCCTTAAGCATTTTATTTTTCTTCCAGTCTGATTTTCTACAAGGTTCTTAAATTCCTTAAATTGACTGAATACTTCTGATTTACTTTTCAAAAAATAGACAATTGTTATTCTTGAATAATCATCAATAAATGATACATAGTACCTTGACTTAGACAAAGAAGGAACATTCACTGGACCAAATACATCATAATGAATATAATCTAGCAAACTAGAAGATTTATGAGGACTGGAATAAAATGAAATACAGTGTTATTTTCCATATATATAGTGTTCACAGAATTCAAATTCAAGGTTACAATCTTCAAGCCCCTCAACAAAGTTTTTGTTCTTCAAGGTTTTTAAACCTTTTTCACCTATGTGGCCTAGCCTATGATGCCAGAGCATAGTCTTTTCTGCTAGAAGTTTAACTTCCATAGAGTTTACATAATTAGGAACATTTCCCTCTTTTCCTCTATGAGTAGCCTTATGTGACTTTACAGAGACATTGTTACATTGAACAGAATGTGCATCCAGCTTGTACAAGGTACCAATATGAGTACCCCTTGCTAGCACCATTGAGCCTCTAGTCATCTTGCAGCGATTTCTAGAGAACGTGACTTGCACTCCAATATCATTTAGCATACTTACAGAAAGTAAGTTTCGAGCCAGACCTAGTATATGCATTACATTATTAATTCCCTTCACTCTGCCATCGGGGAATTGGATTCTGACTCTTCCACAGCCAACTATCTCTAAATTTGAATCACTTGCCAAGTACACCTTTCCACCATCGTATTCTTCATACTTCGTGAACCAGTATCTATGAGATGTCATGTGGAAAGATGCTCCAGAATCAATTAGCCAAACATCATCTGATGCCTATGTAGCCAAGGCTGCAATGAAGGCATCTCCATCACTATGAGAAGAATCATTATCAGAAGAATACTTCTTCTTCTTCTTCTCCTCTTTACAATCCTTTCGGACATGACCAGGTTGCCCACAATTCTAGCACTTCACCTTGGACTTCTTGCAAGGAGACTTTGATCTCCCCTTTGATTTTGATTTGGACTTCTTGTCCTTCTTCTTGCCTTTCTCCTTTGACCTTCCTCTAACAACAAGGGCCTCCTTCACCATCTCAGAAGATTTCCTTCTCATCTCTTTTGATAACAAAGAACCAATATCTTCCATCTTGAAACTGGATGTTGTACTCCCAATAGCCATCACTAGATGATCCCAAGAGTCTGGCAAAGAACACAATAATAGCATACAGCGATCCTCTTCTTCAATCTTCACACCAACAAATGTTAATTGTGCAAGCAACATGTTAAATGTGTTCAAATGATCAGCTATAGACCCTCCTTCCTGCATTCTCAAAGATTATAGCTTCTTCCTCAGAAACAATTTATTCACCAGGGACTTCCCTTGATAAATAGATTCCAGTCTCTTCCACAAGGAAGATGCAGTCTTCTCTTCATGCACATTGAGAAGAACGGAGTCTACAAAATAGAGCCTTATCAGCCCCTTAGACTTTCTATCTAAAAGGTCCCAATCTTCTTGCTTCATGCCTATAGGTTTCACTCCAGACATAGCAATCCAAAGATCACAATCCACTAAGAGATCCTCCATCTTAAGTTTCCACAACTAAAAATTGCTGCCATTGAACTTCTCTATTTCAATCTTTTCTGACATGCTAGCCATCACAATCTATAATTCGAAATTGACAAACTTCTACAAGACTCCCACTAACTGGAAATTGACACAAAAAACCCAACTTACCCACAAGGATAACACAACTGGCCATGCTCTGATACCACTTGTAAGGAAAATTAGATGCGAAAATAACTCTCCTAACGTCAAAACCATAGGGAAGAATGTAGAGATACTTTTTAATTACTCAATTACAGTCCAATTAAGATGCACATGAAAGAGATAACAGAAACAGAGTATTTGACAAACACATATAGACACCAGATATATGTGGGAAAACCCTTATGGGAGAAAAACCCACCACACCAAGAGAAGTCACTTTGTATTACAGTAGCAAATAATTACATATAGAGTTTTGACTTATCTTTCTAATGTCAAATTACAACAGCTTTCACAATGATCAATCTTCAATAGGAACCTTCAAGTTACAATCTTTTCAAAATAGAAATCACTCTGATACAATTCAAACTATTCACACAATTGTTCTTCAAACCAACCGAACCATCGAGCATCTACAACGTCAAACTATATTCATGTCATTCCCTGTCTATCGAGCTTCCTCACAGAACTGCCTCAATGAACTGTCTTCCAACGGTTTCCATTCAACTTCTCTTATTGGTCCACACGATGCCACATAGGAAGTCTTCACGCAGTCAAAAAGCTTCAATGTGTGTTGGAATGTCGATGAGACACTAACCATGTCTCCCCAACGCCACACACAGCTTAGCATCTGATATCTCCAAGAGTTTTCCATCAGCAAGAGGTTCCACCGAGCTTACAACTGTTGCATCGACTTCAACATTGCTATTGATAAGACTTACCACTCACCAAGAGGTTACACCGAGACTTCTTAAGTTACACCAAAGCATCCAACAATTCGTGAGACTTATCACTTTCGCCAAGACCTTATACCAAGGTCCTAAGTCATCCTGAGCCATTAGCATTTCCATCGACATCCATCTATCGCTAATACATCCAACTGTCACCAAGAGATTTCACCGAGATCTCTTATGTTACTCTGTAGTCATACTACTATCGGCAAGACTCCACTTTCGCTAAGACATTACTCTGAATGCTCACAAGTCATACCAAGCACCAAACGACAATCGGCAAGACTTATGTCCATCGCTAAGACCTTACACCAAGATCTTTCGTGCTACCTCAAGTGAACACCATCGGTGAGACATTCCTTATCAATATAAGTCATACCAAAACTCCAAGACTTTCCCCGAAGACTTCATATTAAACACTGTTGGCGAGACATATTACTCAATAAGACTTCTCACTGAGCCACCAAAGGTTATCCCGATGACTCCAATGTATAAGCGTTCGGTGAGACATCCATATCATTGAGAGCTCATAGCGAACATCCAAGACTCTCATCGATATCAGATTGAATGGCATGTTGGCCAGAGATCTCCACAAGTGGTGAGAGGTTATAATGAATAAACTGTCACAGTGATAGGAACCAAAGTAAAAGCGTTTGGCGAGACTCCTGGAAGGTCACAGCGACCTGTGCAATTTCAACAAGATTCAAGCTACTAGTCGGCCAGACATTAATGATGTCACTCTGACTTGGCTCTAATAGAGGTTATACATGATGATAGATGCAAGAACCCCATTTTTCTCAAGAAGATGTGTAAGGTGGTCAATCTACTTCTTCATACATTGATGCTCGCTATGCCCAAATTTCTTGCAAAAGACATATTTTACTTTTTCTTTCTTGGTTTTCGCTTGATTTGAGAAAGTTTCAGTTTGATTGTTGTAGTTCTTATCGTCCTTGATTTCCTTATCCTTTTGATAATTTATTTTCTCCCCTTTGTTGTTTGAAGCCTTTTGTTTCCCTTTTTCTACAATGAGGGATTGGGTTTTATAATACTTCAAGGTTCCTATCTATATTAACTTGTATTGATCCCTTATTAAGTTTTCAATGAAGTTATCTAAAGATGGCATTTTTCATGTGTCTCCAAGAGCTCTTTTGGTGGAATAGAAGTTAGAGACAAAAACATAATACTTAGAACTTAATCTAAAAAGTATGGAAAGGATGAATTAATCCTCCTTTTTCCCTATCACACATTCTTTGAGTTGCAACCACAATGATTTGTATTTAGTGAAATGGTCGTCCAAAGTGTCAAAATTACTTGGAGTCAAGCTAATCTGTTCATTTTATAGTTCTTGAATTCTTAGTTCATCAACCTTCCCAAATAGTTTTTTTAAGGATAGCCAAACTTCATTAGGTGTTTTCAAGGCCTCTATATGGAATGAAATTTTTGGAGATAGTTTAAGATACAAAAAGCCAAAGGATTGATCACATTTGTTAAACCATTTTTTCTTATCTTTTTTAGCATTGGATTATTTTTCTATACCCATAGTCACCCTATACAACCCTTGATTATTTATCATAAATGAAATGGCTAGTTTCCACTAATGATAGTTAAAGGGTGTGAGAAAATTAATAGGTTCATTTGACTCCATGCTTAGTAAATTTGTTGTAGAATTTGATGGGTGAAAAGAAATTCGTAAGGGAAATGTGGAAGTTCTCTAGACATGACTCACAAAAGTGCTCAAAGGCACTACTCAAGACACCACCCCTTGATTGAATATTCAAACCCCTGGAAATTTTGGCAATTTATAATTTTAGTGCATAGGCATATTCGATTGGAACAAAAAAGGGAACTTTATAAATTTAGTGTGATAATATTCCAATGAATAGGGCACAAAAAATATTCACTTTTGCAAAAAATACTCAATTTGAGCAAACAATCAAAAGATACAATAATTTCAAAATTTTCCTATTTGCCTAATTTTGCACTCAATTTTTTTTTTAATTCCTTTAAAGACAAAATTTGAGAGATAATGCAATAAAAGCCTACACCCTTCACATAAAAGGAAAGATTTGAATGACAGAGAAAAATCATGCCAAATGTTGAAATTTCCAAGTTAAAGGAGAACATATCTTGAATCAAAAAGATGTGTTGGGCATAGATGTTGGAAGGCCAAACATAGAGGCCGTTTGAGTGATTGAACAAGTTGATTGGTTCTTAGGCACTAAATGTGGTATAATATAGAGCAAGAGAGTTGATTCCAACTACAATGTCTTTGGATGTCCACTAATTATCCTTGCCCTTCCTTAAAGTGTATAACCTTTCTCAAACGATAAATTCACATTGGCCTTAATAAGCGAGTTTTTGCCACTTCCTCATTGTGTAGATGAGTCTACTTTTACTAGTTCCACATATTATGATGTGGCCATGAGCATGAAACTGAGAAATATGGGATTTCAATGTCTCTAAGAATGTTTGCATGCAATAACAAACCACCTTGAGAAGGAAGGCGATGTTATGAATGGCTTGCAATAAGAGGTTTGGTGTGTTTTCAATAAAGAAAGAATCTAGGGGTCTTAATTCCTAGTTTTGGGTATGTTGTGCCCCCACTTTGTCTTATGGAGAGCTCCCACCTCTAACTCAGAACTCCCTCATGTCGAAGTAATTAGGCATCTCACTGAGGAAAAACTCACAATTGAGTTTCCTCAAAAAGTATTGTGGGACCTCCTTATTATTGCATGGAGGATGGTCAAATACCATCCACAACCTATCCCAAAAATTATTCCATATCTATTGGTTGTGGAATCAATGGATAGGGAATCTCTTACAAGTGCCATGTATGGGTTGATTTGTTCATAGGTAGGTGAACAATGAACACAAGTCAATTTGTTTTCATTAATCTAGTCATAATATAATTAGTGTGAATAAAATATTCTTATCTCCTCTCTTGTTTGACCAACTATTAATTTAGCCACTTGTAGATATTATATGGGAGTTCGTTGTAGTTGAATCTCTCAACCTTTTGATTAATGCCTCAAGTTATACCTCTTATTATTTTCTATTCGACCTAATATTTTTCTTATGTTCCTAAAGGATGTTGAGGCATTGAAGGAGGGATGTGTTGTGGTTTCTCTTCAGTAGGGTTTTGATGAGGAGGTGGATTAGGGGTTTGATGTTGGTGGGGAGGTCCTGCAATCTCACTAAATAAAATTCCAATCAGTAATCACAATTCCCAATTCACAAATTCATCAAAATCTCAGCATCTCTTCAAATTCACTCTTTTCCCTTGTAGCACTAGGAAATCACTAAATCGGATATCTTCCCACAATCAGACCTCTTCAGACAACAAATCAACTCACATCAGGGACCCATTTCAAAGATCAACAACATATCAATAGATCACTTATGGTTGTTTTGAGTTGACTTCACCAAATCATACTTTCCCCGCTTTCTAAGGATCTAATTATCCCTCTTTTACAAAGAGACCTATCTCTAATCCTTTAAAAATTATTTGAAACTTTGGGGCAGCAATTCCTCATGCCAAAACCTTAGAAACTTCAATCAGATCCTAGAAATACCAACATTCATTGGTGAATTACCAAACCCTCCTTTTTATCCTAGAAACCCTAGGGCTTATTGAAAATGACACCTCCAAGTCTCACCAAAACTCAACACCACCTTGAAAAAGGATAAAATGATCTCTTAAAACTTAATTCAACACCAAATAACACTTCCCCAACTCAAATCACACTTTGGCTCAACAAAATCACACTCTTTAATGAGGAAAACTCATTTTCACACTAGGGCATCACACCCAACGGACTATCAGACCTCCCCAACTCAATTTAACCATCTCCACACCAAACCCTACCTTTTCCTATCCATCTCATCAAGTTACAAGTTTCACAGTAGGTGGGATGGAGTTAATTCATAACTGAAACTTACAAAACTTGCAAATACGCTGTTTCAAACTCGGTTTGACAAATCTGCCAAATACTAGCACAAAACTTGATGAGGGCCCTTAAAAATGAACCAAATGAAAGTTAGAAACATTCTAAAACACTGTACAAAGCAATTAGATTCAAAAGGTTACTCTACGGGCCGTACAATCATTGACAGAGAAGGAAAACACAGAAAATCACTAAAAATCAAGGACATTCTTTATTTAATTTGCTTCCAACCTCTGATATCAACCTCCATTCGAGCTTTTAAATCACATTTATATTATTTCCATTTCAAATTAACTTTCTAACTTCCTAAAGCTGAATTTTAAAATCTTATGACTGTTTGCCTTCCTTTAATCTGCTCTTTTACAACTTTATTTTTGACAACTTGTCAAAAATGCAATTTTTTTGCAATGTCAAATAATTTGACCACCCTAAACACCTAAAATGACTCAAAATTAACTAAATACATAAAAGAATGGTCTCGTAGACCTTATTTTAATACAAAATCTCAAAAACCCTATAACCTACTCCTCATTAACCTTGATGGACCAAATTTACTTAATGGTGCTCCTACACCAAGGTTTGATCAACTGGTGGTACATTATTAACTCCTAAAAATTAAACAAAACCCACTTATAAAACTAATTAAATATATCTATTTAATCAATTTTTTACAATAGAAAAAATTACCTCTTCCACCTCGACAAAATTTTGGCAGTGATTTGGTGGAAAAATGATGATAAAAGCCTATCTCACAACATGAGCACAATTGAACATAGTTGTAGATTATGCATTTGGTTGAGGGGTAGGGATAAAAATGAATTTATGAAGTGAGTTTTTGTTTTAAGTAAACAGAGCTAAATGTGCTCGTGTTATGCTTTCTAGGGGGCCAAAAAGTGAGGTGACCACTTTTCGGTTCCCCATCTTTGTGCGTTTACCTTGATGTTCAATTCCATATCAATCTAATAAAATTATTACCAAGTATGAAAAACCATTGTATGTTATCAAAATCTAACACAAAGAATGATAATTATCATTCCAAATATTCAAAATGCGAAAATATTAGTTTATGCTATCAAATTCAATCTAGAAAAAGTAATTTGGTTCTTTTATATTGAAAAAGGAAAGAAAAGGTGGTGGAATTGTTAAAAATGATTGATATTTTGTCAACACAATGAAGATTGTGTTTCTATGTCAAATAAAGGATAAATTGTAGGGTAAAATAGAGCATGTGGGTCCAAAATCACAAGATCAACATGCATTTTTTTACTATTTTTTGGAATTCCAATAAATGGGAGCACATTATAACATGCTCACATTTATACTTTCTTTGAGTATTCCAATAGGGAGAGAGGAATATATAGAGGGAGAGATAGAGGGGGGGAGAGAGAGATAAATATAGATATGAGAGGTAGATATGAAGATAGGGGGAGAGATGAATAGGAAGAGAAATATAGAGAGAGATATGTAGAGAGGTAGAAGGTGAATAAAAATAGAGAAAAAGGGGGAGGTATAAATAGAGATAAAAAGAGATAGAGAGGAAGCTCGAAAAAGATATATAGAGGGAGAGGGAGAGATATAGATAGAGATATAGAGGGAAAGATAGAGTGATAGAGATATAGAGAGAAAGAGAAGAGAGAGAGAGAGAGAGGGGTAGACATAGAGAGGGAGGTAGGGAGGGAGAAAGGGGGAGTGATAGAGAGATAGAGATAGATAAAGGGAGAGAGATAGGTTTAGAGGGAGATGGAGAGAGAGAGATATAGAGATATAGAGGAAGAGGAAAAGGGAGAGGTAGAGAGAGATATAGAGGGTTAGATAGACTGATAGAGAGATGGGGGATATAATCTACTACTCTTATTAGAAAAAGGTCCATAAACTATATGTGTATTATTCCTTTCCTTCCATGCACTAGAGTTAGGATATCCTCTAATATGAAGTCTCATGGCCTAATTTTTTATTATGCATACTATTCCACCTGTTGATGTAGTGTGCTCTATGGTTGGTACAATTTTTCTTCTTTCTTATGTGAGGTGGTTGGTAAGTATATGCACTATATAGTTGGAAAATGGGTCTTATTATGGTTGGGACACCTTTGGTATATGTCATAATGTAGTATTTTATTTTATGTATATCATTATTTAATCTTGCATATGAGTTGTTTATGTTTTTATATGTACTTGTATCAATGTGTTGTAGTATGTTATAAAGTATTGATTACATTGATATGATTTATGGTCCATTCTTTATGCTTTGGATGTGTGTTATGAAAGTGGAAGATAGAGGTAGAGATGAATAGAGAGGGAGATAGGAAGATGGAGAAAAATATATTGAGATATAGAGAGAGATAGTTGGAGAGAAAGATATATAATGATAGAAAGGTAGGAATAGAGAGAGATAGAGATATAGAGATAGAGAGGGAGATGGAGATATAGGTAGAGAGACATGGATAATGAGATATAGATAGAGAGGGAGAGATAGGGAGATAGATCAATGTGGCTATAATGTCATAAAATTGTACCCCATGCAATTTCATATTACATAACCCTCCCTTTGGCTTAATTAAAGACTATAATGCAAATCCCCTTTTCCTTGGCTTCAATTTCATCCTTGACCCCTTGGTTTTTGATCTTCAAGCAAATTCTTGTCGAGGAAACTTCTATGATGCATAGACGTTTGTGTGTTGCACAAACATCGTGACAAGATTCTTGATTTTGTGGCCATTGGGATGTTACACTTACACTTTCCCGCAAAGTGTAACACCTCTATGGTCACAAATGCACCTGAAAACACCTTCTTGTGTCACGAACCTCTTTCTTAGAGCATTTAGAAAACTCTTTATTATTAAGTTAGTTTGAAATAATTATTATTTTTATTTAGGATAACTTATAAAGTTAAAGCTAAAGGAAAAAAAAATTAAAATCTTTAGAAAATTAAATAGGTATTTGATAAATAAATAACATTTATGATGCAAAAATTTATTTAATATAGAAATATAAATATTTTCAAATTATGAGAGTAAAAATAAATAAATGGTTAAGTGAAAATGGCTTTTCAAAATGGCTGAGCGAAAATGGCTTCCCAACGGTCGTTTTTCAAGAAAAGACAAGAATTTGTCTTGTTCTGCAAACAATGGCTACAGTAATTAGGATTATTCTGCACAGGGTCCCATGGGCTATACAAAAAGATATCACGCAAGACACGGGGAACCTGTGATCAAGAATAGATTCTCTAGACCTAACTGGGTGTCATTTTGTTATAGTCGACATTTAAACAAGCAGTAGGTTGTTTTTGACATATATGAAAATGATAGACGGCCATTACTCTTGAAAGATTTTCAAGGGAAACAAAGAAAGGAAAATCCAAGGTTTCTTAATCAATTGTACAGAGAATGTGAAGTTGACTATAGGACCAATCAAAGAAAGGAAGTAGAAAGGGCTAGGGTTTCAACGGAGAATCATACTTAAGGGCAAAAGTGCATGCATGCAATCGATGTTTCAAATCATTCAGAAGATCCCTTCAATCCAAGAGATAAGGCACATGTAGATTGGGGTAATAAAGAGAATTCATCAACTCAAGCACGAATGTAAGCAAAGATTTTTGTGGGAAAGAAAAGAAACCATAGTTACAAAGTGCAAAATTGGATGATTATAATACTAAAGTCCCTTCAAAACTAAATTTGTAACATGCAAAAGCAAGCAATAATGGTTCTACAATACAAACTGCCCAGATCAAGAAGAAGGAAAGGATCTGAAAGATTTGGGTTAAAAATCAACAACTGAATAAGTAGACAAGGGAAAGTAAAACCAACAAGAAAAATAAAAAGGTGAATAAGAAAAAGAATAAGAAGGGCATATGAAACATGGAAAATGGAAGCATGCAGAAAGCCATCCAAGATTCACCTACCAAAAGACTGAATACAATGGAGCAAAAGGTTGTTGTCAACATCACATTTTTAGAGGACTTATTACAAGATCAAATTAAGGATCTTCGTCACCGGGCCTTAATATGTAAGTTCTAGGACCTTATTCTTGATATACATACTCTAAAAGATTTTCTATTTGATGAATGGGAAGGGGTATCAAAAGCATTTTATTTGGATCAAAAGGAGGGGATTTTTAGTGTATTTTTTCATTCAAAAGAAGAAAGGGATGTTATTTATAAAGTGAAATCCTGGATATATGAAGGATCTGGTTTATGCATGAATCCTTGGATTCTTAATTTTAAATTAGATCAATTTATGTCAAAATTTGTGCCAACATGGATTCAATTAAAGTCCTTACCTCTAGAGTATAAGGAGTTTAAGTTAATATAAATTTTGGCAAATCATATGTGTATCTTCCTTTAGCATGAAAGATATTTTTTATGATAATCCCACACTGCTTGTTAAGGTTTGTGTATTGCTTAATACTAAAAAACCATTCCCTGATGAAGTGCATATAAACTCTAAGTTTGGCACATGGATTCAAGAAATTGCAATAGAAAGTAATCAAAATACATGTTCTTTGTGTCATTTTATGGAACATTTGGAAGTGAAATGTCGTAATATGGCTAGTTGTCAAAAGAAAGAGAACTCTTTACAATCTCCTCTTAGTAAAGCCTTGTCCCCAATGTCTGAAAAGAAATTAGTGATTGTGCCAACAGATTTTACTAATGGGAGCATTTAGAAAAGAGATAGTTTAGCTTCACCTTATCAAGCTAGTTCAAAAATGGAAAACTTAAACATGGCCAAATTAAAAGATTCTTGCACTCCCTTGTTGAATAATGTTCTGGTCATGCTAGTATATCATTACAACAAGGTTGGTAGTGGGAGGGATTTTTCTTCTAAAGTAACATTCTCAGTTGATCAGTTGCTTGCACTAGATCGCCAATTTTAGTTTAATGGTTTTCCAATTAAAATTTCATGCGCTCCAATGGAAAAGAAGTTACCCATTTAGATCACATATAACTTTTTGAAGAAGAGGCATGATATTCCTAAGAAGGAAGGTCTTCTAGTTCTTAATCAAGATCAAAGCTCTCTTTAGTTGGAGATTCAAATTTCATCTCAGTTGGAGTACTAAAGATCCCTTCATCTGGAGAATCAAACCTCATCTCAGTGGGAAGATCACAGCTATCCATAGTTAGTGGGTCAAATCCCTCCTCAATTGGAGAATCCAACTTCCCTTCAATTGGAGACTCTTGCACAAAGATTACTCTTCAATAAACTCAGAATTATTTGATGAGATTGCAGAAGAAATTTGAAATGAATCAGGTTTGGAGGAAAAGGAAAGGTTGAATCCTTTCAAAGATGTTATTGACCCAAATCTCAAAGGAAGATTTGTTGACTGAGGGTTGTATGGAAGATAAAATCGAATTAGATACATTTTTGGAGCCTAACTTTGAATATTCTCAAATCTTATCCTTAGCACAAACGGTTGTCCATCAACTGCAAATTAAGAAATCTCCAAGTAAAAGAGGTAGAAATTCAAAAGCAGAGAAACTAAGGGAGGAAATTGAGTCAGGGATGCAATCTACACTAGATGGAAGATGCTCAGTTAACAAAAGGTTGAGGAGAGCATGTTGCTCCCCTTGTCTGCAATGAAAATATTATCGTGGAATGTCAAGGGCATTAATGCCCTGTTGGGTGAAAATTATGTAATCATCTTTTCAATAGATTACACAACTAGGACTTCAGCCACAGCTATGTGAGATGTAATCTCTCCTCTCAAAAAGGGGAGGTGCCCTTCTTACTGCTTTTAGAAACAAGTAACACTAAGTATTTACAACATTTACACTATGATTAATGGATGCAGGGTGTGTCATATTCATCCTTCTCTCTTTTTTTAGAGAAGATGTTTTACAATGCTCCACGATCGGTAGTTCTGATTCGGTACAACTTCAAACTAAAGACAAAGCAGTAATTCCAATATCTCTATCTTGACAAAGCAAAGCGTAGAGATGCCAGCATGACAACAATAATAATAAAAATGAGAAAGGAAATCTTACAAAGGCACAAAGTCGTTTTGTAACTTTCTAACAATAGATCCTTGAGATACATCACAAGTGTTATATTAGAAGCATAAAGTCTTCTAGATACATCACCATAATAGTTCCATGCACAGTGCGAACAAATGCAAGCACAAAGTCTTGTTGTTTATCCACCAAAGGTTACTCAAACATAAACTTAAATTCAAAGTAAAGAATGTAACACAAAGTTCACATAGATTTACTTGAAGCCCTTAGATCTCACACAATAATTACTACCAATCTTAATCAACTTCCAAAGATGATTGATCCAACGAAAAGTATGGTATACAACTTCTTGAACTTTATTGATAAGATTCAGATTCACAAAGTTTCATACATTTGTTGCAAAATGAGTAGCACTTCATTGCTAGAGATAAAAGATAAAGAATACAATAGAAATCCCTCATATATATAGAGGAGAGGGATGAGAAAATCTAGGAAATCAAAGGAGTAAAATTAGGAAAGTTAGGTGAGTGTTACCTATTTTTAGTACAGCTCAAAACAGGTAGAGCTGAATTGCATTCATCAAAGAAGGTACAAAAAAATTTCTGCTTAAGTATTTATTACATTCCACAACTTCGATTACTTATGAATTTCAAGCGTTATTATGCAAATGTTTGTGATAGAAGAACTCATAAATTTGCATAAAAGAATGATGTTTTTATTCATATTGGAAAAACTGAAGTCCCGCACAAGCCACAGGAGTATCCAATTTGATATTTATAATCAAATGATGAATACAAAAAAGGAAATGTACACTATACAACTGAAGAAAATATAAACATAAGGAAAGGAGTGATTCACCATTTCCTAGAATGATAAATCATCATTTCAGTTATGTGGTGTCTCCTCATATTCAACTCTAGTTGGCACAATTCCTGCTCCAGTTCCAAAGGCACCTGCGAAATTGTTAAAATGTGTTGTTAGAGCAATGGAAAATCACTATTTTCCACATGCCTACATTGCCAACAAGAATATAATCTACATCATTTCAAGCATGCATCATATGATCAAGTTAGAAGAGCACAAAGATTCATTGGAAGCTTTCAGCTTTAGTTATTTTTGCTAACTTGTTTGTTTAAGTGTGTAGGAATAGGTATAATCAGATCATTCCAATTAACATATATTGTTATGAGTGGTGAGAAATGTGGTTCCCACAAGGGTTGAGCCCAGCTCATAAACAATGACATAAATAGCATAAAGTGACCACAGTGAGACTACTGCTACAAAACTGATAAAAGTGAACCGGCATGCATATTGCAAGTGCCAAATCAAAGTAACAAATAAAACAAGTTAAATATTGGATATCATCATAACCATATTGAATGCATAAGTTTCCCCATTGAATGGAATAGCAAGCTTAGTGATCTGCAAGAAATCCATACAGGGCTTTACAACCATATATCAAGCGGTATTCATGATAAGGGCAGCAAGATCTAATGGTAGGACTATTATGTCATGAAACAATAATAGTTCAGCCTACCCATTTACACATAAAACAGTATGAAAATCAAAATGGGGCTACTATTATAGTAAAATTGCATCATGGAGTTTGAAGTCATAATCATTGATTGGAAAAGCCTTTATGAAATAGCAAGATATAATAGAAAATATCTTCAACAATAATTGTTGTATGATTTTTTTAAGCTTTCATACAAAACTTTGAGAATGAATTTTAAGCAAGGAGAAGATGCATTTATATAGAGATTTTTATCATACCATCCATGGAGTTCACTACATAAGGGGTTTTCATCTATTTTCATGGATTTTATCTTGTTTCATATTTAGAAAAATCGTAGAAAATACACAAAGGCTAACTTAGTTATATCAGATTAAGCTTTAGGAATGGAGATTCAAATTACGGCATTTGAAATATGGAGATCTTTCAAGTGTTTGCATAGAAAAAGCATGATATCGGCCTAGAGTTTCAAACCTTTCTAATTTTTGTGAAGATCAAAAAAGAACAAGGGCCAAGTCATTTTCATTTTATACATAGAATAAAGGAAATAGTGAAAAAAGCTTCTCATAGGCGGCCTGGGGTTCTTAAAAACCTCTACATACTTTTGTAAAAATAAGAAAGGTTTTGATGGCGTCCAAGATATGTCATGGGCCAAGCAAGGCTTCTTTTTTTCTATAGGAAGATCAACAGAAAAACAAAGTCCAACAGTAAGAAAAGCCTCCACAGTTGTTATTCAATGGAAATCTCAAAAGAACAAGGTTCAAGTGATGTATACATTCAGAAATACAATCAAGAGAGGATCGAAATGGCAAGATCATGAGCCTACCTGGGCTCTTCCACCTTCAGACTTCAAGAAATTGACAAAAGGTAGCATAAAATCTGTTGGCAAAGCTCTATAGCCAGTCTGTCATGGCGGCCAGAGATGCGCCCAAAATGAAAAGAAACACCAACAAAATAAAGCGAGCAAGAAATACATCAAAAAAATAAGACATTGGTCACGGCTTAGAGGCCATAAGATGCTTAGAAATACATAAGATATGAGAATTTTTGAGTTTCCTATGATGAAGCACTTACCACACCGTTTTCTCCACTAAGAGCTCAAGATTTCGCCCAGAAGACCCCATATGTCACAACCACGACTGAAAGATTCAAAAACCCTACCCAGGTCGGCGGCCAATCTTCATGAAGTTTCTTCAAACTCAAATGCAAAAAATGAAATGATTTTTAGGGTTAGATGCTTTTTACTAAGAGCTTTTCATTGATGAGTTAATTTTTTACTCTATTTTTCCAAATAATCATTTCATTTTAATTATCATTGTGGTCTTGACTCTTAGGGTCAATCGACCTAATAATGAAATAAGAGGCCCGTGATTTTTGAGGCTGATTTCAAAGTATTCTTTGACTTTGAAATATTATCCTTGTATGGATTTTTAAAAGTATTTAATGTTCAATTAAATATTAAAAGTAATATTATTATTAGTTTAATATTTACACAAGAAATAAGGGGGTATATGTCAGTTGTCAAAATATTAAAATAATCATTTAATGATTATTTTTAATATTTAATTAAATGAAAGCCTTCTCAAATCCATGCAAGAATACAAGTGAAAGCTAACTGGAGAACTTAATCATGCAATTTATGGAGATTATTGGTATGTTGCTTCAGTTCACGAGATATTATCGTCATGCACGATACAAAGATGAAGTTTCAGTTATTATGGGCGAGTTGATATAAACGAAGCAATTTTTGCATGTTTTGGCTCACATTTTTAGGGATTTCCAGTTCAGTTTGAGTGACCCATGTGTCGATCATGAGTTGACCTTGACTTTGAGCCTGAGTTCACTCATTTTTGCATGACTTTGAACTCTTCTTCTGGAGTTGTTTATTTCTACTCGGATTTTTCCTTGGAGTTATCATTTTTATACTGAAATTGACTTTCAGTTTCACCTTCATGCACTTTGGAGTTGCCTCTCATTGTATATATTGGAAAAAGTTAGTCTTTTTCCTCTAGTTCTGGTTTTTCAGCCTTTGCATTCTGTAAAGAGAAATATCATGTAACTCAACTTTCATAATTTAATAGATTATGCAACAATCTTTACAGGTTATCTTAGAGTATCATTTGCAGAGCATCCTTCTTTTTTCATTGCAAGTTAAATATTATCCTTCTTAGATTCAGGTGTTTTTTTTGTGAATGTTTTGGATGCAAATTTAATGTGTTTGGTATCAGAACATTTAATTTTTTGTCAACATTCATGAATGCATGTACACGAAGAAACAATCTTAGTTGCAGGTCATAAATTGTGTCTCAAGTATATCCATATCTTTAAGTTGTGAAAAATAATATTTTCCTTCATGAAGAATGAACTATTAGGCCTTTTTGTGAATCATTAATGCAGTTAAATTGTTCAATCTGAGTTGTGAAAGTAAGCTTCATGATGAATTAGTTGTGAGTTAATCTATTTTCTTTAAATCAAATAGGTGCATCACCACAGTTCAGTTTTTCCAATTTTGCATTGGATTAAGTTTTTTCCCTTTTCCCATCAAGTTTCAAGTACCTAATTGATTATCATATAGGAACCATCCTAGAATCTAGAGGTCTATCTTAGCCATAGGAATACCCACAACCTGAAGATAGTTCCCATGTTTCAATAGATTGCTGAATTTAACCATTCAAGCATTCGGGTGCAATCCGATTGACAACAGTGAGCTAATTAAGGAAAATCTCACCTAACTTTGACCAAAGTCAAAGTGTAATTTGTCTTCAAGAAATTACATCTCATATTTTTGGTGCAATTACATTTTGAGAAAAGACATTTAAGACGTCAAAAACTATTTACAAGATGCATAATGAAAAGCATTAGAAAGTTTAACACTTGGAAATCAAGAATCTTCATGGTTCCTTGCTTGGACACAAAAGTATTCATACTTCTTCTTGGTTTCCTGCATGAAATTCTCATCCGGACCAACAGTGTAATCCACAATGGTGTGAATCCTCATGATCGATATCATGGAAAATGAGTGAACCTTTTTGCACCTATCAAGATGTGTTTTAAGGTTATCCAATGTAAGCCTTGTATCACAAATGACATCCACAAAGGCTTCTGAAAAATATGCACTATCAACCAACTTCATGATGGCTTCTTTGAAGCTTTGGGATAGTTTTGTGGCCAGCAGGAAGGTAGGATTCTCCTTAAGAAGTTTCCCCGGTAACTCCTTGATTCCTATTTCAAGAATCACACGACGCCCTTCGACATCTTCTTGCACTTGGTGGAGATCCTTTGTAAGAGACTCAATCACCCGAATACTTCAATAATTCTTCTATGTATTTTTCCTTGTTGGGAATCACCCCGGCTTCCACCAACTTACTGATCTTTGCTTATTTCATTTGTGACCACCACAACAAGCATTTTTCCATTTCTTTGCGCTCTTGGGAAAGTACACTCTCCTCCTTATCAAGCTATGTTTTGAGCTTGGCTATCAGAGTAGCTTTTTCATCCACAACAATTATAATTTGAGAACTGTGTTCTATGATCTTTTTGATGAAATCATACAACACCCTACCTTTGGAGGCGAACTTCTTAGCTTTCTTGACAGTTGGGTCCTCAACACTTACCATTGCTAATGGTTGTGCATTACTTGTAGATCCTGCAAGTCTCCTTACAACAATGGCATAATGCTCTTCCCTCTATTTGTACATGTTTTGAGCTTGCTCCATTTTGTCCAGTCTCCCAGCTAGTATATCCAAAGTCACCTACGCATTTTCTTTTTCACTTCCATTTGTAACCTTTCCAAAATCGACCTTTGTCACTGTGTAATCCTCCATGTTGAAGTCTCCTTCCTCTTGAGATGGTATGCCAATTTTTGCATATTTATGACCAGTCTTGTCAACATTCAGTCGTGAATACACTTTCACCTTTTTATTCCCCTTAGCTTTTGGAGGGACTATTTCATCAAGGTCGAGATCTTCTGGAGAAATCATTTTCTTCTTTCACTTTGACACTTGAGATATCAACCAAGGGGTAAGAGAGGAGGTACGAGCTTCTAGATTAACCGTCATCTCTATTGTCACTATCACTTATGAAGTAACAACTGGTATTGTGACAATGGGCGCAATATTTGTCATAATTGCTTCTGTAGTTGGCACATTGAGCTGATTAGGCATGGATTCATTCATGAATCGATTAAAATTAATCTTTGAATTGATATCATATGATGGCGATGACAAGCTAGGAATAGATGATGGAGGACTTGACAAAATATCAACCGTGTGTATACTTGTCATTGAAGGAGTATCAAGTATGGTTGATGTTGTAGGGGTAGGTGAAACATCCACTATGAGTATGACAGTGGTGGGAATAGGAGATGTAAGAACAGGTGGTGGAGGAGTGTTCAAATTTGGAGGTGTATGAGGAACATTTGAAATTATCAGCGATGATGTTTTGGGAAGTTCTTCAACTACATTCTCAAGTGGAGACATAGTTCTTTCTTCATCATGCCCTAGTTCCTATTGATCGTCCTCTTGTCCTTCTAACTCTGGTTCACCTTCAGACTCTTGTTCACCTTCAGAATCTTCTTCTTCATCAGAGTTTGCTTTTGTTGAATCTTCTTCTTCAGCGGATTGATCACTGGAATTTCCTTTTTAATTGAAATCTATCTCTTTGGAAACAACCCCTTTTTCTTTGGAGTGACATGGTTTAGATTCCATAGTTTCTCCTTCTGGGATGACCTATGTGTCCTTCTCGCTGACAATGTTGATCCTCGGGACTCATTGGGAAGAAGTACGAAGAGCCATAAATTTATCTTTCACATAGAGTTTTTACTGTTGGTCGGCTTCTGCTTTGGATTCTTCTCCCTCATAATCTATTATGAAAGTTTTTCTCTCAAAGTCATGCTTATGTAACTACTCTGCAGTGTTAGACAAAATTGATGCCAATCTTTCCCCAATGGAAACACTTTCTTTTTTGGACCATTGAATTGTAGGCAATGGCCTCCTGGCTATTTCTTGTTCATCATAGACAGCGTTCATGATGTCACCAGGATCTGTGAAATCCTCTGGTAGGTCAGCAACACCAAGATCTATGATCTATTGTACGGTTAGCCTGCAATAATCCATCTTATGAATGGCCTCCTCATCTATGCAATTAGCCCAGATGTCCTCAAAGCGATACCTGTGTTGATGACCCTTTTGCAACTTCTTCCTGACATCTTGGTAGTCAAAATCAAACTTGTATCTATAGGTCCTAATTGTGATGACCTACATTTCTGCATAGACTGATTTAGCTTTTTGTATACTTTTGATGGTATACCTACTGATTGTCAATGGGAATTTGAATCCTTGCTTGTGAATACTCCTCCACTCTTTGTGCACTAAAATCATTTTTATGCACATCTCCATGAGAATCCACTTGTCTGAGGGTATCTGGGAAACATGTAAGGGCAACCAGTGTAGCACCCTACTATTAGGTAAGTAAAAGTTGGGAATTGTAGATATATGCATCCAACTTTACTTACCACATTATAGGCCTCATCAAATACTCTCTTCTTTTCGAGATTTGGATCAAAGCTAAAAAGTAGAGGTGTGAAGAAAGCATCAATAACCCTCCTGAAATGATGAAATCTTTCCTTCAATTCTAGTTGATAGAAAAATTTGTACATGGGTACAGACATTCAGTTCCCTTTTGTGGATAGACCCATAAATTGCCTCATCATGGCTACAGCATACACCAGGTAAGAAGTCATGTAGAACTTCAAGGTGGTTGGTACATTGATCAGTTGTTCATGTATTTCATCATTGATCTATTTGCCCCAATCAATATGAAATTTTTGTCTTCTTATGATTCTAATGTATTCATATATCCAATCATGAAAATAGGATGATTCAGGCAACCCCTTCAGTCTGCTCAAAAGTGTGATCATATCTCTGGCATCTTCCTTGATGTCACTTCGCATAAGTCCCTTCAGCCATCTGGAAACAGTGTGCCTAGATTTTTTCAACATTGACTATTTATCAGGTTTTTAGCCTTGTCGGGATCTGAATCATAGAACTCTTGCACTTGTTGTATCGAGATGTCAGTGTACTCCATCTGTAGAACTCTACAAACAATATCAAAGAAGTCAAGGTCAAGTCTCAATATCTCGTGCCCAGAAGAATCAATCACACTTCTAATTTCCCTGATGTAATGGGATGCAACTTGAAGGAAAAATTTTGTATTACGTGCAGAGGTAGGGAACATAGACACCAAATGCAAATTACTATGCACAATGGCTCTCAAAGAATATTCAAGAGGCTTCTTCTCAATTCTTTCTGCAAAATCAACTAGGTCTTAATGACCAACCTCTGTGTCTTTATTCTCATCCACCTTTGAGACCACTATTGTCGGTGGATAAACACCTTGATATTTTTACTTCATTTTGTTTTTATCCCTTGAAGACAGTGGAGGTTTCTGGATAGTCATCTGAGAGCAATTGAATCAACAAGCAACAACTTCAAGGATCTTTTGATGAGATTTGAAAAGAAACTGCAAGATGTGGAATCAACAAATGTTAGTTAGAAAATAGCATTGGGATGCGTGAAGCGAGCAATGATTATGAGCAAGCATGAAATAGGCAATGAAGCACAGAAAACAATGCACGAAGTGGAAAAAATGAGGTTCAAAATGAAGTTGGAAAGATTTGAAGTGTTTTAAGGAAAATCGGGAAAAAGTGTAAGGGCACTGAAAATCAGCGCCTCTGCACTTTGAGGAAATCCAACTTGGTGCAGTGGTGTTGATTTTCAATGCCCTTGCACTTTTGAAGTGTTAGGAAAATTTTCATGATGTTAGGGTGTTGAAAATCAGCACCCTGACACTTCCTTTTGAATGCACAAGTTTGCAATGTGGATGAAAAAGCGCGCCTTAACACTTGCAAATTTCATGTCACTTGGAGATTTTATAGTGTAGAACCTATTTTGGTGTAAATTCCTTCAAAAATAGCATAATAGTATTGAAAGTGAAACTCATTCACAACAAGTGTGAGATTCATTCTATAAAACCCGTGCATGTTTCACATCGAACAAGAAGGTAAGAAAAATGCGTTTGAAGATGAGAGGAAAAACACAAGTTAGACAAACACGCACTTGAGAAAAACAAAAAAAAGATCAACACAAATGATGGAGAGTACCTTGTTTCCTTTGGGCAAGAAAACACGTTGGAAGATGAAGAAAAACCCACACGCATTTGGAGAATGAAGTAGATTGAAAGAAAAGGAAAACACATTTTGAGATGGTGTTAAATCAAGACAAGAAAACGCAAAAACGTATTTACAAATCTAAGTAAAAAGACTCAAACATAGAGACAAAGTAATGAAAAAGGAAAGAAGAAATAATCATACCTAGAACAAGAAAGAAAACCTAGCTCAACCAAGATGGAGATCTTCACAAAAAATGCATTTTTGGAGGAGGTAGATGTGCGCCCAGCAAAGAGAGGTGAAAAAAAATGTCAAGAATGAAGAGAAAGTAGCCAAAAATAACTTTTAAGTGATTTAGAAGTGTTAAAAATTTAACTCAAGTTGCCCATTTAATGAGGCATGAATTAAGGCACTTTCAATGAAAAGTGCAAAAAAGGAGAAAAAAGACGCCCTAGTCAAAAATGACTAAGTTAGGAAGAAAAGTGCAAGGGTACTAAAAATCAGTGCCTTTGCACCAAAACAAAATCACTTAAGTGCAAGGGCGCTGATTTTTAGCGCCCTTGCACTTTTGACACTTAGTGAATTTTCCAAAAAGAAGTAGAGCATTGTTTTTTACGATAACTGCACTTTTCACAATTTACTAAGTATGAACAGTGAGAGCTCGCGAAGGTACTCATTTTTAAGGTCTTTGTGAGGCAAACATAGGGGGATGCTCGAACTAACTATTTGAGGCTTTGGAACACACTTTGAGGTGGATTGAAAATCACCTCATTTTGTGTGCTTGAACTTCACGAACCTAGGAAACAAACAAGTTTCATAGGGGGGTTATCTGTGGAACGAGTGCTGCTTGATTCTATTATAACATGCCCCTAACAAGAGATCCCACATCAAATGGCAGATTGATTCTTCAAAGGAAAATGTGGTAGTTTTGCAAGAAACAAAACTATCAACAAGCTCCTATGAAACCACTGTAATGAAATGGGGTAAATGGAAATCTCTGCATATCCCAGCACAAGGAGCATCAAGAAGATTGATTTCCTTATGGAACCTAAAATCAATGATAGTAGAAGCTATGGGAGAAGATAGTAATTTCCAATTAATGAAAGATGAGTCTTTTGATTTATGCTTCAGATTCATTAATGTGTATGGTCCAATAGCAACTTAGGATAAGAAAAGGTTGTGGGACAATTTAACAAACATTATTCAAAGTTTGGGGACTGAAAAAGTGGTAGTGGTGGGGGATTTTAATGATATAGTATCTCTCAAGGAGAAGCATGGAGGTATTTGTCCACCCCAAAATACTATGGAAGATTTTGAGAACTTTATTGTGGATAATTCTTTAAGGGATGTGCTACCAGAAAAAAGGTAGTTTCACTTGGATGAATAGGAGAAGAGATTTTTCGCAAATAGTTGTTCAGTTAGATAGATTTTTTATTTCACCAAATGGGGTTCTCGAACCTTTTCTCCTATCCTCACAATTTTTTCCATTTGTATGTTCAGATCATTATGCTATCTCCTTATTGATAAAGAACAAGAATATGCCCCCTCAGCACAAACCCTCCTTCAAATTCAAGAAAATGTGGTTCAAGCATCCATTGTTCTTGCTCTTGCTCAAACAATGGTGGGTGAGTGCACCACATTAGAGGGGCGCCAAAATGTTTCAGTTATTTAAGAAATTGCAATTCATCAAGGGGAAGATTAAAAATTAGAATGTGCAAGTCTTTAAAAATGTTTTTGAACAAAAAGAGATAGTAACAAAACAACTGGAAGAAGTCCATGAACATATTATTCAAAATGGAATGAATTCCAATACATACATAAAACAAAACAATTTTCAATTAATTTGGGAAGAACTGGGGAAAAGAGGGGAAATTTATTGGTGTTAGAAGTCAAGAGAATTATGGTTGAGAGAAGGAGATCGTAATACAAAAAAAATTCATGCATCAACACAGCAAAAAAGAGCAGCACAAACCATCTTCTCAATTTAGGAGATAGAAACAAGTAAACAATTGACAAATGCAAATGAGATCTACGAAGAAAGTGTAAAGTTTTTTAAGAATTTGCTCGCTCCTATTAAACCCGATTCTACACAACAAAGGCAAGATGATCAAGAGTTACTAGCAGCAATACTGACCCTTATCTCCTGAGCAAACAATGTTGAATTAATGAAGCCTTTTTCATTGGAAGAATTGAGAAAGGTGGTTTTTTCTGTTGCTCCAGGCAAGGCCCTAGGTGGGTTTTGACTTGCTTCTAGCCTTGGAGGAATCAAGGAAGTCGGGAAAGATCCTCAAGAACTTTAATGTTGCAAATATTGCTCTATTGCCAAAGACAAAAGAGCCTAAAACTTTTGCTAAATTCAGGTTGATTTCTTTGTGTAACATGGTTTATAAAATTTTCACCAAAGCAATTTATCAAATGTTGTAGCATTTAATTCTAAAAATCATTTTGCAAGAGTAAGGTGGCTTTGTGTCAGGTAGAGAAACATTAGAAAGGGCTCTGGTAGCACATGAGGTTCTTCACTCTATTAAAACTAATCATCTTCCATCATTTATTATAAAGTTAGACATGATGAAAGCATATGATAGGGTTGATTGGAATTTCCTCTTGAAAGTTTTGAGCAAGTTTGGGTTTTCAGACAAGTGTAAATGGATTTTATCTTGCTTATTAGGAGTTTTATTTTCTATATTAATTAATGGTTTTCCTTCGGGGTTTTTTAGAGCCACACAAGGTGTAAGACAAGGTGATCCTCTTTCACCTTTTCTTTTTATAATTATGGGAGAAGCTCTGAGCAGAACTATAAAAGAGAAGCACAATCAAGGTTTATGGCAAGGGATACATATTCCACAAACTAGTTTGTCAATTACACACAATCTTTTTGCAGATGATACTTTACTATATGGAAGGGCAAATGTTAATGAAGCTAGGAAAATAAAAAGTATTCTGGATAGATACTTTAAGTTGTCAAGTCAAAAGATAAATGCTCAAAAATCAAAGGTATATGTCTTCAACTCTAAAGCAGCATTAAAAAGAAAGATTATTCAAGTGCTAGGTTTTCAAGAGGCAAGTTTACCTTGTAAGTATTTGGGAATTCCTTTCTTTATGGGTGCTAATAAACCATCCTTTTGGACTAATGCTATTGAAAGTATTAAGTTGAAAGTATGTGCTTGGAATTTGTTTTGGTTGTCTTTATCAGGGCGGATTCTTTTAACAAAATTTGTATTGTCAACAATCCCCAATTATTTTATCTCAATCCTCAAGGCACCTAGATCAATAATTGATCAAATAGAGAAAGTGATCAGGGGATTTTTATGGAAAGAAAATATGAATGATGTTAAAAAAACTCCTTTGATCTCTTTAGATTCTATGTCGTTGGAGAAATGCAAAGGTGGAATAGGTCTGCATGATATCTCAAAGCATAATATAGCCTTTGGGGGGAAATTGGTTTGGTAGATGTATACTAAGCCTAATTCCAAATGGTGCACACTTATGCAGGAAAAGTATCCTAACAATCAAGAACCTTCAAGAATTATCATAGTCTCTAACTCACCTACGAGATTTGCTATGTGGAACTTTATGTTATCTTGCAGAAAAGTAATCACAAATTATGTTTCTTGGGAGGTCAATAATGGGGAAGCAGTGAATATTTTGGATTACTCTTGGAATGGCCATCCACCATTGAGAAACTGTCAAGACCTTCAAGAATTCATTCCAATTTTGTCTTCTTTATGGGGTTCCAAATTAATTGATTATGTATGTGCAATAGAGATCTCTTTAGGAAAAGTAATATGGAAATATTTTTCAAACTCTCAATTATCTAATGAACAAAAGAGTTGTCTTCATCATGTTTGGTCAGCAAGCAGTTGTCTTATCAAAGAAAGCAGATTGTATTTTTTGGGATCCTTCAAAAGATGGAAATTACTCAGTCAAATAGGGTTAGAAGGCAATCCTTAATAAGGATAACCATTTGCAGTCTCAAAGAGCATATTCATTTTGTTGGAGTAATATGGTGTTACCAAAGGTGGGGAGTTTTATATGGCTTGTGTTGAGGAAAATAGTACTCACAAGTGATTGTCTGCTAAAATTGGGTATAGCAAACCCGTTTAATTGTGTTTTGTGTGGTAAGTATTTGGAAAATCCTGATCATCTATTTTTTCAATGTTCATTCGCCCAAAGTTGTTGGGAATTTGTCATGCAAAAGATGAGTTTTCATACTCCATTGCCAAACTCAGTATGGGATCTCTTTTCTTCATGGCTAGTACTATATAAGACTTCATTTTTTGCATGTATTGGGCATCTAATTCCAGCTACTATCATATGGTTCATTTGGTGGGAACAAAATAAATGCATATTTAGAAAAGTTTCAATGCCAAATCACTTTGTCCATGCAACAATTGAAAAATCAATTGCAGAAGTGGTCAATGCATATGTACAGGATCAGAAGAATGCCAGTTCTCAGTTTACCTCATGGGATCAAAGCATACTTAAGGCTTGGCAAGGTATTATTCTTCCTTTTAAAGGGAGTATGAAACTGCCTTCCAAATTGAAGGTGAATAGAAGCCTAATCAAATGGCACCCGTTGTCGATAGGTTTTTTCAAGCTTAATTTTGATGGTGTTGTTATCTCCTAGAAATGCACCCTATGCAAAGTTATGAAAATTGAGCTTTCTAGAGAAACATGGGATCATTTCAAGGTTGTGGGTCACTAGAGTTGAAATGAACCTCCGGATAAGGCCGGCTCCTAATTGGTAATATCACTTAACTACTAATCTTCGTAAGGAAAAGGGAGAAGGAGTGCATGAAAATGAAAATTAAATCCTATGGTAATACACCAAATTTTCTCAAAACATGTACACCTGCTTAACACACAGTTTTCAATCAACTAATAAAAGTTGATATGCACAACTCAATACTCATATGATACTGCATAAACATTTCATAAGAAAGCTATGATACATACAGTCCTAGAAGGATGATAAATTCTCCTCACAACTAAAATCTGTATGCATCACCAACATAACCTATAACATGTAAATTTATCAATCATCCAACACACTCAATGAAACAGATAACTGAGAAGGTAGAAATTACTTTCTTTATTGATCTCCAAAGGTGAAAGTCTACCATACAATGTCTATAAATGAGTTACAAAACTTAGTATTCTCCTCTAAGGACTCATAGAAGTCACAAAGCATAAAATATGCAAGTAAGAACTGTCCTACAAAATGAGGCAAAAATTCCATTTATACGAAAACTAAAAAAGTGTCGCCCCTTTGTTTTAGGGTTTACAAAATATCAGTTTTTAGAAGGGTCGACCTTCAAATCTTTTGAAAAAAAAGTTAATGCATTCAATGTACATCTCGTTTCCATGTCAGTGAAAGATCGCTCCAGGGATGGCCCTTCAGATCTTTTGCAACCATCGCATTAACTTCTAGCCCCCATGTCCACCTTCGAACTTCCATTAGAGCTGCCTTAAACACAGAGAAAATCCATACTACTCACATTTCGATGATCTTCCCCACAAGAATAGTCACAATAGTCAAACTTCCCATGGTTTGTCTTTAGCTCCTTCTGATTGGTTGAAATTATGCCACATAGATTCCTAGTTAGTCAAAGGTCATTCAAACCGAATCACATGTTGGTGAGACACTAGTCATGTCTCCTCGATGCGATTAGGCTTCGCAACAGCATTTGTCATGGCTTACAACCGTTGGAAAGAGTTCATATCGAGCTGCAAAAGTCATATCAACATCCCTAAAACCATCGGCAAGAGTTATTGCCGAAGTCTATAGCAAACCCATCGCTATCGGCAAGACAAACATCAGTCGGGAAGACTTCATACCAAAGGCATGAACCTTCGGCAAGACACCATCAAGTTGGAAAGACCTTTCCCCGAGCTCAAAACATTATGTCAACACCTCACCCTTCGGCAAGACACCATTGGGTCGGCAAGACCTTTCACCGAGGCCACTTCACCCTTTCGAGAAGACATCTCCCCGAGACCATTTGCTTCGGCAAGACACCATCAAGTCAGCAAGACCTTACACCGACCCCAGATTGCTTCAACGAGACACCTTCAGGTCAGCAAGACCTTACACCGACCCCAGATTTCTTCAGTGAGGCCACCTTCGGTCGATGAGACCTCTCCCCGAAGGTAAACAACTCTCCCCAACGTCAGCCTTGTGAACAACTTTCAGCGTGACTCCCACCGGTCGGGAAGACTTCTCCCCGAAGACACCTCCATTCATCGAGACCTCACCCTTTCGGGAAGACATCTCCCCAAGACCATTCGCTTCGATGAGACACCATCGGTTCGGCAAGACCTTACACCGACCCCTTCCATTCCTCTCGAGCTCGAACCTTCTTTCGGTGAGACTCCCACTGGTCGGAAAGACATTATAGCGATACCACCCTCTATCGGTGAGACCACCGGTCATCGGCAAGACATCACGCTAAACTCATAGTTTTTCGGTGAGACCTCACTCCATCGTCAAGACATCTCCCCGAGCTCAACATTATGCCGAGAGTTCCAATCTTTCGATGAGACTCTGTTTGATCAGCAGGACTTCATAGCAAACAAGGGTTCTTTTCCCCGATAACAATCCCTTTTCGGCAAGGCCTCCCGCGATCGGCAAGACTTCTCTTCAAACCCAAATTCTTTCGACGAGCTAGCCTTGTGCACAATAGTCAGCGAGACTTCAGCATGTCGGGGAGACATATAAAAACCCATGGCGATTAAAATGTTTGGCTGACCAGTATATTTCAAATGAATAAAACCACACTGCTAGTCGGCAAGACAATAGGAGGGTCTCAGCGACTTTCTTCCTCAGGAGTTTTATGCCAAATCTGATCAGATGTATGATTTAACCCTTAATGCAAATTTTCTTCCATCTAGCCTTCATAAACACCTGAAACATAGGTTGCCCTACCTGATTGAGCCCATGAGTGAAAATCGGGTAACAGGTGCATCTAGAGGGAATCTAAACTCTTCAAGGTACGTGTTTGCATTAGAGATTCTTAGGGTAAATTGAAAGCAACTAGATCAATTCATATTCTACTAGGTACAAATAATATGGTAGACTCACTGGCCATTCTTTATGGTTTGCAGTTAGGAAGGCAATTTTGAATCAATAAGATTCACATTGAAGGAGATTCACTTGTAATTGTAAACATGTGTAAGGAAAGGCAATGTCACAACTGGCATCTAAGGTATATTTTAGAAAAGGTGTGGGAGTTAATGGACGAGTTTGAACTATTCTAGATCTTACATGCATATCGTGAGGGGAACAAGCTTGTTAATTATTTAGCAAATATGGGGTGTCAGAAAATAGAGGTAACAATAATGGAAAATAATGATCTAAAAGCTTTTCCTAATTTGCAAGAAAATATAGATCGAGAAAGCTTAGAAAATATACTCTAAGATTGGAAAGCACGAGCATGATATCAGGTCTCTGGGTGAAAAATAATTTTAGTTACTTAGCTATAGGCTAAATTCATAACTGGGGAGATATCCCTATTCTCCTAATGATATTTCTTGACTCCATGCCCAATGGTTTTAGCATTGGTCCTTGCTCAAGTTTTTGGAGTTCTTTGTTTTTCCTCAAGAAAACCAGTCCCCAATCAAAGCCACTTGTTATCCACATATATGAAATCGAGAAATTTGAAACTTTTTATCCTTGCTATATGGAGTTGTTGTCAATCAGATTGCACCTGAATGCTTGAATATTGAAATTCAACAATCTGTTAAAACATTGGAACTAATTCCAGGTTGTGGGTATCCTATGAGGAATTAGACCTCCAGATTCTAGGTTGGTTCCTATTTAATCTTTTGGTTAGTAACTGAGTAATTTTTCTGATTTGCTAGCACAAAAGGGACTGCAAGAACATTCAGCTATTGTAATAGGATTACTAAGTTCGTTATGAGGTGTTTCAGGTTGCTTTTGGCTACAAATTGGCTGCTGAATTGAAAGAGCACTCCTAAAACTTGGAATTTTGATTGGTTTAGACTCCACAACCCTTTCCTGCTCAGTCTTTAGTTGCTATAATTGGTAAACCTCCAAAGCTAAACGCAATGGATTTACATTTCTAATCTTTTCCATGATGAGTGAACTATCATGATCAATGGGCTATTCTAGAAAAACCTCATCTTGAAAAGGATGAATTTTGTATTGAAAGGGTTGATCTAGAATGAAGGGAGTTGTTTGGACTTTAAGATTTTGAGCAAACAAAAAATTCATCTGCTCTTCTTTTGCAGCTAACTCCCTCTCGAGCCTTTCTTCAAACTGTATCAGTTGAGTCTCCAATTCCTGCTCATGAAGGTAGGCCTGATAGTTTAACTCCTACTGCTGCAAATCAAGTTCCTGTTGCCTCCTGAACTCTTCTATTTGCTCTATGATGTCTAATAATATGTCCTTCATGTTACTCATGTTATTTTTCATATAATCAACCTCTTGGAGCTGATTTTGGACATACGAATATTGATCTGAAGGCTGAGGAGGGGTGGGTGGGAGGTAAGCATGTTGAGCATGCTAATAAGTTGTTGCATGGCTATTTGGGACAAAACCAGCAGCATGATTGGCCTAATATGGTTGATAGGGTGATTGGTTGACAGGACTTTCATGAAACGGAAGTGGGTATACATGTTGACTATGAAAATTTGTCATTTCTACTCATATAAATGCTAGAAATCAAAATATTAAGCTTTTAATTGAAACATACCAGCACTGGACTTGTTGAAACTAGTAGATGTGCTCGAAGTCGCCAGGTATAAATATGCACCTCTAAAAGGTGAAAATATGTTGTTGTGTATACCAGGACAGCAACTTGTAACCTTGAATTTCTTCTCTGAAGAGATCTTCAGAGTCCCACCGGGCGTGCCAAAAATTGTTGTCAATCAGATTGAACCCGAATGCTTGAATATTGAAATTCAGCAATCTGTTGAAACATTGGAACTAATTCCAGGCTGTGGGTATCCTATGAGGAATTAGACCTCCAGATTCTAGGCTAGTTCCTATTTAATCTTCAGGTTAATAACTGAGTGATTTTCTGGAAAAAGGAGAAAGACTAAATCTAAATGCAAGAAACTATAAATTGAAGGTGATGCACTTAATTGATAAAGATCTGCAATTTTGATTCACAATAAACCTTAGAAAACTAACCACACAAATCAATTTTGACAATTTCACCACAAAAATTGATTCTAAGGAAGGCTTTGAATAAATCAGCTTTGAAGGAAAACAGGATTTTCACAGCAAAGAAGAATATTATTTATTTACACAAACTTAGACCTGTGGCATTAACTATTCGAATGGATGCAAATACAAATGAGACAAAGATTTTAAAGGTTCTGATATTTAAACACAATAAAACTTCATCAAATCATTCATAAAGATAGCCAAATGACAAGGAAAACTTTGATTTTACTATAATTTGAAGGAATCTTTGCAAAAAAAGCATAAGTAAACCTATAAAAAACACTACTGTATTAATTTGAAAGTTGAGTTACAAGATGATTCGCTTTGCAGAGTGCAAAAATTGAAAAACAAGAACTGAATTCGAAGCCACTTGTTATCCACATATATGAAATCGGGAAATTTTAAACTTTTTATCCTTGCTATATGGAGTATCAAGCTATTGGTTGTCAACACATTAGGTGTACATAGCATATTGTTCATATGGTGCCATACCCGATAGGTCCTATTGCCCGATATACCTTTGTGAGGTTGGCGATATCGACATATAAGCCTATGTCTCTAAGGATTTGTCAATGTTGGCCGATATTAAGGGCTTGTGAGGACCCCTTTGATGGACTGCAAAGGATTGACTAGTCGTTACCTAATTTTTAGCTTTCAACTGAAATCAAGTTTAGTTTTTATTCTTTTGTGTTGTTTGTTTAAACATTTAAAAGATAAACCATAAGTCTACTAGGTTTAATATGCATGGAAAAAATATTTTCAAATGAAATAGATTACATTTTGTCATTTCAATGTTGAAATTATAGCACATGAGGAAAGAGAATCATATGTATACAAATGTGATCTTTTATTGATAATCATGAAGTGTACAAGTCCCTCACAAGCCAAGGCACTAACTTTACTTATTCAATGGAAATATGAAGTAATTTATACATGAATAAGTAAAAAGAAACAAATGAATGTGCATATAAGAATGAAGACCAGTCATGGCCTGAGAATGGTTACAAAGTTGCCCAATTGCCCTGTTGCTACTGCCTCGAGCTGCTTGTGTCCTCTCCAGCTTCGTAGTGCTCCTAGCTCATGCATCTAAAAAGACAATGATATTAGAGTGAGGCTCTAAGAAATGAAAGATCTCAATCCTTACATACACACCTACCTATGCATGTATAAATGGATCCATAAGTGCATAAAATAAGCATGCGAACATTGGATGTCCTAGAAAACAATGAAGTCATCAAACACATCCAAAATATGCATCTATTTTTCTAACCTGTTTACTTCATGTGCAGATTTAGGACAAGTCTGGTTACTGTTTTGTTTCAGTTAAATACAACATGTGGGGTAAATGTGGCTCCCACGAGGGTAGAGCTCAGCATGCTTTGAAAGAAAAAGGAAATTGAGCAACTTGATCAAAGATTTATCTGTTATCAATGCATTAAATCAATATGGAATCACACCAGATGATCAACTTTCATTATCAAATTCAAAAGATGCATCAAGTTCAATTATGCATCTCTTAAATAATGAGAGAGCAATCAAAATATTGTCATGGTCCCTCTCACCTTGACCCTATTGAACAGCCACACATCACATAGGACGATGAGCTTTTAGGTCACCAACATAGGTGACATGTGTCTACCCACTAGGATCAAGGTGAGGAGATAGTGTTAATTGTTGCACATGATTGAAAGTGTGGAAAACTATTGTAGAAATCAGGTAGCAAACATGTGGGGCAGTCCTAAGGGGGTAATCAAGACAGTCACAATGCATGCCACAATGAATGCATGCTATAGGACAGCAAGGGTAGTCATTACATTCATTAAGAGAACAAGTGAATCATGTTTTCACTTTAGTAGTGGATGATAAACCATGAAGAAGTCATGCAATGAAGAGGGAAAAAGGATAATCATTGTGGCAAACTAGTGACATATACTCACAAATGACAACTTAGTGGCAAAGCTTGCAGAGCCATGATAAAAAGTAGTCTTTTTATGATCATGAGAAGTCAGGATCATGGAAGACATAGATGGAGTATGATAGTCCTGGGAATGGGGACATGGTAACTCTTCTACAAACTTGAACACACTCCTGGAGATCATACTGCACTTCTCATGGGCCCTTAACATCTCATTGATATCTTTTATGTGGATGATATTGAAGTTCCAAGCTTTTACAAGGAAGAGCAGCACATTATATGCAAGGAATGCCAATAGCAGCAGTATGCAAGGATAAAATCAATGTCTCAAGTCACAATGGTAGGAATGCAATCATATACACCAAATCTTGATGAAGGCACAATAGTCATGTATGGTAGTAACTTAGACACAAGACACATAACATAATGATGACTATGCCAAATAAAGCTATGAAATAAATGATGCCTTATGGATAGCCAATACAATGAAGCAAATCATTATAGTTGTTATTCCCCTAGATGTCTTCCAAAATATAAATTGATTTGAGGTAGAGAGATGCAATGGCTTCTCTTTTGCATAGGAGGGACCCTGTAACCTTATGGAGATAACCATTTATCCTCATTCTTTTGATGTCACAGATATCCATGCATATTTTCAAGAACTATTTCATCTCAGGCATGACGATTATTTAAAGAGAGGAAATTGTAAATAGCCCAGATCAAGTATTTGAGCTTGTTGGCAATGGATAGTGCATAGATACATGATGGAGGAAAACTAGAGAAAATTGGTTCTTTTGAAGAAGAGTTGGCTAAAACTAAAAAGGATATTGGAGATACAATGAAAGCAAAAGAAAGACTGAAAATCATGAAGATTGGGGCAGTCCTAAAGGACAAATCATGCTACCTCTCATGCTACAGGACATCAGCAATGAATGCATAATATGGGGCAGCAAAGGTTCTAAGGTCAGAATAATGCAATATCTTTATAGTGCATACCCTGTGTCAAAGAAATCAATGATCAAAATGGAAACAAATCACTCCACAATATGAATGCAATATGAGTACTACAATGTACAAGAAACAACATGCTCTTTTCATTTATGAAATTGAAACAAGTACATGAGCTAGTTGTATACAGCTTAATAGATGTCAGTTATCAAAGATAGAGTCATGAACATGCCAAAGTAAGCATATGCTCACATGGATAGTCAAGCATAAATGACTCATGAAGCCTTATGATGACAATTGAATGACAGATATATTTAATTTCAAGGAGAAAAAGCAATGACAAAGCATAGTGAACGGGAGCTTCCAATGTTGGTAGTGGTGTCTCATACACAGAGCATAGAAGTCTACATGGAAATAGAGAACAGTGTAAATAAAGGCCAAGGATAATTTGTGGGTGATTTGTATCATCAAGAGTTTAGTGAACAATATCAAAAGAATAGTGAGTTCACATGCTAAAGCCAATTAAAAGAGGGCAGAATTTGAACTAAACATTAAAGGGAGGCCTGCATATTCTGAGTGGAGATATAGATGGTAGCTCAGTTGTGCAATTTCATGAGATAACCATGACAGTGGCAGTTATAATGAATTGTGCAGAGAAGGCAAAGGGCCATCAGTTGCAATTTTTGGAAAATGTGGATCCAATTGATGTAGCACAAAGTATTAATGGTTTAAACCCTGAGACTACATTAGTTGTTGTGGTCTCAAAGACATTTACAACAGCAGAAACCATGCTAAATACTAGAACATTAAGGACATGGATTATATATGTCGTTAGGCCTAATGTTGTTGCAAGCACATGGTAGCAGTTAGCACAAACCTCAAACACAATTGATTTAATGGAAATTTGAATGGAGCTTTCTATTTCTTTGGATACAGCTTGTAAAATAATTTGGAATAGATCCCCAAAATGCTTTTTCATCTTCTTTTGAGGCTAGTGAAATAGATTTTGGGGAACCCAAAGCAAATGGCAAGCATAGCTTTTATCAGTTAATTCATTAGGGTCGGGTGATTCCATGCAATTTTATTTGTATTATCAATAGTCAACAACCAATGTATTTGAAAAGTGAAGAACCCTAAAAATATGTGCAAAACCCTCGAATGCCTACATAAGTGTGAAGGCACAGCCATAAAAACCAGAAAAATGCAGAGAACGTGTCAAATGAAATCACAGCCTATCATTTTTGTTAAAAATATTTACACTTTAATTGTGGAAGAGTTGCATCGAGCATGGAGTGCACAAAAAAATAAGTTTCTTCTTGCATTTTTACAGCTTTAGGGCTCAAGATGAGCTTTCTTTTTCAGAAAAATATCAAATTTCTACATGAAATCTAGGCTTTCAGAATGTAAGATACGCAGAAAATGTATGGAATGTGTCGAGAAACAAAGAGACACAAAGTGTTCATCCTTTTTCTAACATTTTTGAGCTTGAAAAAGTAGATTTTCTATGGAGATAAAGGATGAGAAAGTTAATATAGAAGTTGGCTGGGAGCTTACCCGAACTCAAGCTCAACTATGAGGCATTTTGTTATATCCAAAACCTTCCATGCGAGCTTCAACAAATAACCATGGTGGCTGAAGAAGCATGAGCAGCCACAAACCAAAAAATGGAACAACAAAATGATCAGAAACATTCTACAGGCTGCGACCTTTACACCTCAAATGACTTTCAAATGGTGTCAAAAAATATAGATTCTTGCTCAAAAAATCAATTCCCTTGTATTTCCAATATGAAAACCACAATTTTCATCCATAAAAATAGTCAGCAAAACGTTTTCCAGTGATGCCCTTAAAACCCTATGGCGGCTAAGAGCTTCTGGAGTGCTCGATGAAAGAATGATTATGTTTTTTTTCATTATTTTGGTTTTTTGTTTAGGGTTTGACCTTTCTTTGGGAACCAATGGGATTTCTTCCCATTTTTTTAAAAAACTTGAAACACATTTAATTGCATAGTGGGGGGCAAATGAAGCTTTTGAGACTTAGGAAAAAATTTCCTTATTTTCATCATTGAAAACATTGTGCCTTTTCAAAATGTTGCTAAGTGTTTTGAGAAGACATATGGAGTGTTCCAATACAACACATGATATGGCTTTGATTTTTTCCCAACATCATGTGACTTGGATTATGCTTTCCAAGGAATTTGGAGGTCAGCCATATTGGCCAAGTATTTTGGAGCTTTATGATGCCTTTGCAAACTAGTGAGTATTGACCATGTGTGACCTTAAAATGCAGAATGAAGTAAGAGATGGTCAAGTGACTTGGAAGCTTTTGAAAGCTTTTAGATATGACATTATATGTTGCATTTTATTTCAATGTATAAGATATCATTTAAGTGATTTAAAAATCACTTTTATTATGTCTTTTTAATGCAAATGTAATGTAATTCAAGGATGGTGGGCCCCTTATTTTGTACTTTGAATGTAAAATGACTTGATTAAGTGATGTTTTATAAATCACTTAATCAAAGTTATTATCTTTTAATGCCTTTTGGAGTCTTTTGTTTCAAAACACAAATATTGCATGAGGAGAGTGTGGGTCAAGCAACATGTGATAGATTTGGTGATGACTTGTCAACATGGAGAATGTGTGGGAGGATGTATTTGACTGTTTTGGACGGACTTAGACCACTTTGGAGGCATTTTTATCACATTTTTAGTGTGACTATTGACTTGGCTTAACTTTTCTTCATGTGGAGGACAGTTTGGAGGGTTTCTAGAAGGTTCTTTTTGGCCTTTTTTGTTGTATCCGACCAAAATATTCTAGAAGCACTTGTGTGAGGGGTTTTAGTGAGATTTTACTTAATTTTTTGGGAGTTCTTTTCTTTCTTCCTGCAGGCATTGTAGCTTTTTGGGAGCCTTTTCCGAGAAAATGATAGCATTGTAACTCAAATTTGTAGACTTATGCAGTAGTGTAACACCTTTTTGATGAATAAGTTAATATATTTTACCTTCTCATTATGTTGTTTTATTGTGAAAGCTTTATAAATGGTTGATGAAATCTTATGGCAGAATTGTTTTCCCTTTGATTTTGTCCTGTTTTCTTTTCCTTTATGCAGTTAATATAAATTTGCAGGTCATAACATGTGTTGAGTTAGTTTAGGATAAAGTCTAAGTTGTGAGGATGCAATTTTATTCCTTCTAGATGTTGTCCATGACATTTTTAGCCTAGTTATGAAACACTGATGCAAAGGCATATGGAGTTTTGAGTTGTGTAAACCACTGTTAAGTTATTGACCATTCTTGTGTGTAGAAGCAGTTGTATGGGTCTGAGAAATATCATTAGTTGTATCACCATAGGGGTTGGTTTTCTTTTCATGCTTTATTTTTCCCTTTTTCCCAACAAGGAATAGTTTAGGTGACATCATTAAAAGGGGAAGCCGACCCATAATTTGGAGGTCTTCTTTCGAACAGGTTACCCACAACCTAAAAGCAGTCCCATGTTAGTCCAAATATGTTGAGTTCATTTAAAGCTTGGCATTAGGGTGCAAATTTGGGAGCCTAATAGTTTTGGCACACCCAGTGGGACAGTGAACTACTTCTTAGTTCATTTTTATGCATTTTATTGTTGTTGTTTGGTGTGTACAGTAGTAGTTTCAGCCTTTTGGATGTATTTTCTTTACATACCTAGTGACTCCAAGAAGTTTTACTAGTTTCAGTATGACCAAGTGTTGGTTAGTTCCAATTAAATTTGATTTTGTCTCATGTTCCAGCTTCTGAATGAACAAATATGTCTACATTTCATGGAAATATGTCATATTACCCACCATTTCATGAAAACCATGCATGTATGCCCTCTTACCAACCATCTCACACAGAGCAACTTGTTGGTCTTATCCCAAATGTCCCTATAACAGCAGATTACCAGCAGTCCTATCATGTTTTCCACCCTATCATCCCTACTCAATCTCAATACCAGCCCATATATGATCAAAATCAACCCCATGAAGAGGTTGTCCAATATTATGGGCTTGTGAGGACCCCCTTTGACAGACTCTAAAGGACTGACTAGTATCGAAGGTTGGACTATGGGGTGATCGAGGAATCGGGTTAAAATTAGGTTCGGCTTCCACAAAATATTATAGGCTAAAACTCCAACTAAGGTGACTTTTCGATAATACAAAGGATGGGGCCCTTCTTATGAAACAAAGACTTTGACGCTAAAAACCATCGGGGATCGGCCGATCGGGTGTCCCATATGCTACGAGACCTAAACTAAGTTGTAAATGTTTGCAGTCAATGATCTTATTTGAGGATATTGTAGATACTCACAGTCAGTGGCAATATAGATCATCTAAGGGGTTTTATCAATTTTGATTGCAGCAAGTAAACATGACAACAATCTTGGTTGTCAAGAACCATTGTAAAGCTTATTTCGTAACTTTTATTATATATTAATATATATCGACTTTTAGCCTTTCGCCAAAAATAAATAAATAAATAAATTTTATTTATTATTTTTATTTAAAATTTGTCATATTTCTCTACTTCAAGTTTCTACTTTCTCTTCCAATCAACACCTCATCTCTTATGAGTTAATTCCATCTCATATTAGAATCTAAACCTTACCTTATCAGTTAATTAACCTCCCTTTTAGAAACTTTTTTTGTCATCGTCAATTAGCTAAGAATGAGGTGGAAAACTTCATGTGCATCATTATCCATCATTTCAATTTGAATAATTCATTATTATCCTTTCATGAGTTAAAGTGGCAACATTCCATTCTCTCCTTCGATCTTAACCATCAATTTTGCTATCAAATCCTGACTGTTGATCGAGCATACATCTCCTATAAAAGGAAGAATGAGAAATGCATACATCAATTTTGGAATTTTGGGAGGAATTTTATTGTAGGGAAGACTTTTGGGATTGGGAAGAATTTTATTGCAAGAAGATTTTGAGATTGGGAAGAATTTTATTTGCAAGGAAGTTCTTTGGGAATTTTAGAGAAATAATTTTTGTGCAAGTTAATGTGACAAGGAAGGAAAACGAAGACCCTAATTGATTTAGAGAAGAGTTTAAAGTTTATATTGGCTCAATAGAGAAAGGAATTGAAGACCTTGCATTCCAAATAAGTTCTTTGTACTCTAGTGCTTTGTCTGTAAGAAAAAAAAAAGTATTTTCTTGAAAATACATATGCATCTTTTTCAATAGATTTTATAATATAAATCTTCAACTTTAAAATCCTCCCTAAAACCCTTAATCTAAATTAGATTTCTCCAATTCTCTAACAAAAACAAAATTATTATTGTGAAATTCTTAATATAAATTTATTTATTTATTTTAAAAAGAAGAAAATTATCTTTTGATTTTGTTCAAAAGTTTGTTAATGAAACAAATTACCAAATGAATATATATTTAAATTTACTCATCACTAATGTTTCAATTTTCTTTTAATATATTTAAATGTATTTTATTTATGTTTAAATTTATTAACGTATATATATATATATATATCATTTTATTAAATATTAATGTTTTAGCACTTTAATTATTTAAATATATATTATTAATGTTTTGGAAGTTTAAATATATAAATACCTTTATCAATAAATTAAAAATTATTTAAAGATAAGTTAAAATATTTTTAAATTAAAATGGAAACTATTAAATATATTGAAATATATTATATGTTTTTTTTTTTAAATATACACATTATTTTTAATAATATATAAATATATTAAAATGTTTTGAAATTAAAATGTAGACTAATATATATTAAATATATTATATACTTTTAAAATATATATATATATATATATATAAATATTTTATATTTTATATTAAATATAATTTCATTAATAATATTTTTTTTTGTTTTGATCGGTAAGGTATTGTTTATATTAAACTATTGAAAAAGTAGTACAATTTTCATTTGTCCGCCACTTAGGCATGAAGTATGCACCAAAAACCCCACAAACTACCACTAAGGCATAAAGAACGCACCAGAAACCCCACATACTGCGCAAAATTCACCAATACCCCGGACAAAATCATCTCAACCACGCAGGGTTGAGGCAAAACATACTTTTCATTTTACTAACCTAAGATATACTAAAATTTCATTACATTTGAACCAGCAAAACCGAAACACAAGCAAGCTTACCCCATGCCACCTGAGCAATTGCCCTATAAATTATTCTGGGCAAAGACCCTAAAGTCAAACCGCCAGGAAGCCTAGCGCACCACAATAAGATTGAATTTTTGCCATAGATAATTTTCCCCAACAGAAGCAAACCTGCGATGCACAATTAACTGAACCTATCCAAATCTAGCAGGAAAGGGTAGAATCTTACCATTTCCCCATACACATGTAGCAAGTGAAGAGCCCACAGACAAGGAATGTTGACGCCAGGTGAGGCCACTGCCAGAGACTACTCCAAGCCCACGAGCAAATCCTTATTAAACAAATACTGCATAATAATTTTGATTTCATTCTTCGGCACATCCACATCCAAGAGCCCAGCCAAGACACGAGATGAGATATTCATGTCCAACCAATAACCCTCCTTGCCATCCATAAAACTTTTACCAACAATGAATTTAACCGTCGTGAATGTGAGGAAGTCCAGGTGGCGGCTAATGCATTGCAGCCTCAATGTCGTTATAGGCCTCTGAAGACCATGTAAGATGACTAAGTCATCAAACTGCCTCTCCAAAACTCCGATGTGGAGAGGGACCCGCCCAACCTCTCACGCTTATCATTTCAAACCATGGCACTGGGAGCAAAGACCTCTTTCAAAGATACCCCATCTACGCCCAAGTTAGAGAGAGTATTTGCCTCATGATTCCCTTCATGGTATATGTGATTGACAGTGTAATTTTTTAAGCCCTTTAGCAACTCCAGCATGACTACAAGAGCCCCACCAAGTTTCCAATTCACCACAATCCTAGACCTCAAGGAATTGATGATGACAGTTGAGTCCCCTTCTATCACAATCTTTGGGAGTTTCAACTCCGCACATAACTTAATACCAAGAGATGCAGTGGTCATTTCTAGAATATTATTAGTGCCAATAAGCAGTGGTTTTGCTAATTTTCTGATGAATTTCCCTTCCCAATCTCTAACAATGCAACCTACACCCGAACATCCGAGATTGCCTCTAGAGGCCCATCGAAGTTCACCTTATACCAACTAATATCAGGAGGGTGCCATTCCACATTTTTCCTGGCCACTTGAGCTTTAGATCCCACATCGCCAACAAAGGAGGGAACCTTCAAACCACTCCATTTTTTCCTCATTAAAGCATCCTAGCTTGTGAAGTTGGCCTTGTGACCAACCATGCCAACAACTCTTGAGTTGATCACTTCCACAATGCATGCTTCCACCTTATTGATGAAAGAGGGAAATGGCATTTTCAAGTTTTGGAATATATGTTGATTCCTTTCCTTCCAAATCTCCCTGATGAGCAAAGATAGACACGTGTGCCAAAGACGAGCAAATAGCGCGTTTTTATTGAAGGTGGGCCAACATATGAACATACGCAGGATGTCCCTGGGATAGGCCAAAGCCCAATGCAATTTTTCGCATAGCCAATCCCAGCACCTCATCGTGAAAGGGCACTTTAAGAAGAGGTGATCACCATTCTCTTCATCTTGCTTGCATAGTGAACATCTGGATGGGCCATAAAAGCCCATTTTCTTGAATCTGACAACCGGTAACACTTTACCCTAAATTGCAGCCCAGGAAAAGATCCCGACTTTTGGTAGACAATTCCTGTGCTAGCAAAGATCACGTGGCAATTCAAGAGCATCTGCATATTGCTTTATCAGAAGTTTGTAGCCATCCCAGGTGTTATATATTCTTGAGGTAGAACCACACCATCTTGGACAATCTTTTCCTTCCCTCAAGATGAGAATGTGATCGTGTAAAACTTCTTCAAAGGCGGCAACCACCTCATTATCCAAATCCAACCTTCTGACATCCTTCCAATGATACTCTGGTACTCCATTTACCGATGAGACACACATGTAATCCGTTGATTAATTTTGCTATTTGTCCCAGTTGACAAAGGTAAACAAGAAATCATATATATGGGGATTTCCACACAATTGCCTTGATCATAGTTAATCTTCTCGCCCAAGACAACCACTTTGCTTTCCAAGAGGACAACCTATTCTCTATTTTTGACACGAACGGCTCCCAAAGTTTTCCAGGTTGGATCCCCATAGCTAGGGGAAGTCCAAGGTATTTGCAAGGTAACTGACCTTTCCTAAACTTGAAAATTCTCAAGATTTTCCTTTCAATTGAAGGATTAGTAAGGCTAAAGAATATCTCATACTTCTCAATACTTACCTCCTTCCTAGATGCGGCTGAATAATTCTCCAATAGTGTTTTGAATAGCCTTGCTTTACGCACCTCCACGGAGCCAAATAACATTGTGTCATCGATGAACTGTTATTGAGTGATTGCAGCCATTCCCTTTGTGATAGCAATCCCTTTTAATTTGTCCCTTTATGCAGCGTTTGAAACGGATCTACCAAAGGCCTCAACCATAATTATGAAGAGGAAAGGAAACAAGGGGTCTACTTGTTTGAGTTCCCTCGAGGCCCCAAAAAAACCTTTCGGAGAACCATTTACCAAAATCGAGTATCTTATGCACACAATCCAGTTGAAAATCCAATCAATCCAAACTTTATTAAAACCAAAGGCCTCCAAAACCTTACACAGAAACCGCCAATTTACCTTATCATAAGATTTCTTGATGTCCAACTTCATCAGCATTGAATGTTTCCTAGTTTTTGAGATCGAATGAATAGCCTCCATAGTAATGATCACCCCATCCAAGATCGATCTACTGGGAACAAAGTTGGTTTGCTCCTTTGAGATAATGCAAGGAAGAATCTTATTTAACCGGTTTGCTACAGCCTTGGCCAACACCTTGTATATTATATTGCAAAGTCTAATAGGGCGAAATTCCTCCAGTTTCTCCGGCTTTTCTTTCTTTGGAATTAATGCTATAAGGTATTGTTGACCTCTTTCAGAACATTTCCCAAAGACCTTGAGTCTTCAATTGCCTCCACCAAATCTTTACCTCCACCAAAGGCGTCGGGAACCCATTTGGGCCCGAAGCCTTCTCAAGGTGTAGTTGAAACAATGCATCCTTAATTTTTTATTCTAAAAATTTTCCAGTCAGCAACTCATTTTGGGCTTCTGTAACTAGTTTGGGGATGCATTCAAAAATACTCTGATGATGTTGCAATCTGGAGCTGCCCCAATCATTAGGAAAATTGTGAAAGAAATCGACAGCAGCAGTAGATATGTCTTCTATTCTATACAAAATGCTACCATCCTCCGACTTGATGAGACATATTCTATTCACCTCCCTTCTGGCTTTGGAAGAATTATGGAAAAAAAAATTGTTTTCACCAGCGTTTAACCATACTTCATGCAATTTTTGCCGCCAAAATATTTCTTCCTTCAAAAGAATTTCCTCCAGTTTTTTTAAAAGTTCCTTTTCTTGTAAAAACATCCTACCATCCATGCCTGCAATGCAAACTTCCTCATTCAAATTATTGAGCTCCCCTTTGATTTTCTTTTTCTCCTCAAAAATATTTTTGAAGCAATTCCAATTCTAAAATTTCAAGTGATGTTTAACGAATCTTAACTTGGTTACCACCATAAACATTTTTGACCCATCCTCAATAGGTTCAGCACACCATTGACTGATGAGATCCAAAAATTTAGGATCTTTAAACAACATGCACTCAAATTTAAATGGGAATCTAGGCGAGCATTTTTCACCAAGGATTTCGAGAACAGGAAAATGACCTGACCCAGAGAAAGGAAGAATTCTACTTTCCAGAGAAAAGGGAAACAAACTTAGGTCTCCTTGAAAAATAAATCTGTCCAACTTTTCTGCTATGCAACAAAACCCTTGGCATCTGTTTGACCATGTGAATTGCACATTGGCAGTTGGGATATCAAATAGAAAATTCCTTTCAACAAATTGTTCAAAATGTAATTGAGATTGAAGTTTCCTCCCAACGCCACCATGTTTATCCTCTAAGCATAATATAGCATTGAAATCCCCACCAATAATGCTAAATTCAAAAACCAGGTTGCTACACACCAGATCTAGTTCCTTCCAAACCTCCTTTTGGATACAGGAGTTTGGACCATAAACGTTTATAATCAAAAAGCACAAATTTGAGGAAAAGCTTTTTACCTTACAGGACAGCCCATCTTTTATTTGCAGCTATTTTTTCAACTAACACTCTTTGATGTCTCGAAAGGGTAATGAGATCATCTTCCTGCCCCTCAACATGTACTGACAACAACTTTCAAGATCTCAACTTTTTCCCCCAACTATCTACCTCACCTTGATCAAGTTTAGTTTCCTGGAGTAGACAAATATCCACTTGAGACATCTCTAGCTGATGTTTGATCAGGCATTTTTTGTTAGGGGCAGTTAAGCCCCTAACATTCCAAGATATGATTTTTATTTCTCTTCAGGAAGGGGTTCCCCCTTCCCTACTTTTAGCATCTCCATGAGCTTTTTTGGTCTGTTGGCCTCACCATCTAGTTTTAGCTTTTCCACATTAGGGATTCTACCTCGCCTTTTGCTTTCCCCGCAATCTCGAGAGAGCCAAGAAGGCTCTTTTTGCCGGATTCCCAATTTTCAAGCCCAACAATTTGGATGGCCATCACCTCGCCATCATTTAATAGACTAGCTATTTCTACATTTGGAGTAGCAACACAGACCTCCTCCAAGATCAGCACATCACCAAATCCACTCGGTGGAATCTCTTTAGCTTCCTTGACTAACTTAAAAAATTCTTTAACAAACAAATCTTGTTCTTCTGCTTGGATAACCTGCATCATTCCAGCATCAATCAAACCTACTTCTTCCTGATTTGAGGAAGCATCCCATGCTTCCTCAACAATTGCACCCATGTCGAGCTCATCCATTGACGCACCTTTTTCTTCCTGAGCCAACTCAACCAATTCTTTACCAACCTCCAGTAGAGAATTAAGATTTTCCAACCTCATATTGTTTCCAATCAAATCAATAACTTTTGTCAACTTGGCATCCAGAGCCATATTGACTTCCGGCATAGGATTGTGTTGTTCATTTGAAATATTGACATTCGAAAAAATATGGGTATGGGGTTGAGGAGCTGGATCTGAATGCTCATCTAGATCCGCCAACGAACCATGGTCTCGAGGAAAATTAGGGGCCTCGATGTCATCAATTTTTGCCACCTAATTAATAGCAGGCTTCGGAGAGCACGATCCAATAGTGTCTAATAGCACATTCTTAGGGTGCGGATCAAACACCAAAGGTTGATAGAGAGTACCCCAATCTGTTATGATCTCGATTTCTTTCCAATGAGGGCTATATGGTTTGGCTTCCACATAGATCCTTACATATGTACTAATGCCATCTTGGTTGATCCTTTCCTCCGCACAAACAAATTTTCCTAGATGATTACCAATTGAATCCAGGGTTTCTAATTGCCAAAATTCTAATGGGAGGTTAGGTAACTTATACCAATCTTGAATCCACTCCATCTGATGACAGAGAGGATTGAACCCTATTTCCCATTTATGGATGTAAAATTCGTTGCCATCCATGAGCCAAATCTCGTGTAATATTTGATCTATGACATCAGAAGACGGACAAATGACCACAAAGAAACCATTTGCTAACACCTTGAATTTCAAAGCTTCACCCCAATGACCTTGCCACCAGTGAATAAGGCTATCCTAATTCAGTTCTTTCCCATACCACCTGACCACCAATCCTTGTTGTTCCAATATCATGATTGAGGGCCTCAACAACTTTGGGCACAATACCATTGTAGCTCTATTGCCATGACTGCTACCAGAACCATCCTTCCCTCTACCATTTTGATTACTAAGAGGGGAACCTTTGGGGCAAGCACCATGTGATTTACCAGTCGATCGTCACCCATTCCGCCCTTTCCCTAGGGACTTTGCACCTTGAATCATTATTCCAGTGCCGGCCATTCCAACCCCTATTGTTGTGTGATCCACCTTTTTTCCATTTCAAATTTTGGCGCCAACCTTCTTTTGAAGCATGCTCCTGTAGACGCTCCAACAAAACCTCCTGCTCAGCAGCCTTGGCCCAGGAGAGGGTGTCAACTGCCACCGCCATGAACTCCTCACCAGGCTTTTCGATCCTTTCATTCCCATCCGCCCCTTCGCTGCCACCAACAAGTTTTGCAATAGTTTTGTGCCCCATGAAAACATACATTAGCTACAACGAGAAAAAAAATGGAGCATCATGAAACTAAAGGTGGTGAAACAACAGAGCCTCCGAACAGTCACCTCAAAACAAGTGGAACATCAAAGAGAATCTGCATTTAGAGATTAGTAAGATAATAAGTGAAGATGCCAAGTACATATAAAGAATCATGTAACACGAAGACCAAATGCAGGGTGGTGCTCATGAAACCCTAGTCAGTGACAAAGCGAAATGAAGACCAAAATTCAGGTGCAACTTTTAGAGGAAGCCAAGTCAGCCGAGAGTGGGAAGAAAGGTTCCACATGAGGTTCCATTAGGGCATGCTAGATGAGAAAACAAACCGCATCATAAAGATTTTGCAGTATGTCACATACTGAGTTGCCCAAACGAGAACACGTTCTCCTTAAACAACAATTGAATTCTGATGCAAAGGGTCCTCCCCTCTATCCTCTAACTCAAAACACAAACTCCATTTACAAAACTCTGCCAAATACAACATTCCAAATAAACAAGATTGCAGACAAAACTACAAGTTTAATTATTTAACTACAAATTACAATAAATGGCCTTTCATGGCCTCATTTATCTCGATCCATCATATTGGCTCCTTATCTGCTCTGGTTCAACAAATTGCCACCAATTTGTTCTTCACACAGGCACTTCTCCAATTTATGCCTCTCTAACAAACATTTGCTACGACTGACCCACCTACCACAAGCTACTTTCTCTTATCTGTTTGCTTATACAGATTGTAATCTTGTTGTCTTGGCTCTTTTATTCATCCACAAGCTGCTCTTTCTTTCCTGTCGCTACCCTACAACACCTCTACCATTAATTGACCATTTCAAATCTGCCTCCACACTGGCGCAACCCCCATTTCCTTTTGATTCTGCATTTTAATTTGACTTCAAGCTTGAAAGCAAGCTTTCTTCTTAACCCTACGCACAACCCCCTCTCCTAAATCAGTGTGTAGCAATTTTTTTTTAATTCCACACCGCTCTTTTATTCTCCACCTATAGCAATTCATCTGTTTGCCTGATCAGCTTCCCTATGATGCTCGGCCTGTTGAGATTCCTCAACATATTCATTACTTGGTGCCCATCCTTTGTTTTTAGTTTCTTTTTTAATTCTGCAATTTTTTGTGTAGCAAGAGATCTCAGCCGCCCCTCCTAATCCTCCAGGCGTCGATCCATTTCATGGAAGATGAAATGGCATTTTTTTTAAAACATCCATTTTAAAATTGTTGTTCATAATGCTATCAGCCTTCCAAAACTATCAAACCTCTCCATTTTTTTATTCTATAGCTGGTACCATTCTCCTTTTTGCTAATTTTTTTAATTTTTAAATTCTACCCATAGTTCAATTATATAAACATTTTCAAAAGGAGAGGAAGTCTGATAAGAATGGCTCCTGAAGACCAAATATCCACAGCTGCTCCATTATGATTTTTTGAGCTTTTGAAAATTTAATCAATAACCATATTTTCTCATTGAAAGTCTGTCACCTTCAAAGTTGTATATGTGCTTGCCTAACAAAAGAAAACCAAACAAATCAAAATTGAAAATTAAATTGCAATTTTTTTTTGGTTGATGAGGATAGCTCGTCCACCGGGATGCTCCTACATCAAATTCACACGGGCAATCATCAATTAACCCATGAGCCATTGAGCTTAATAGAGTAGATTCTTATCAGAGAGCAAATGCTAACAGAAGAGAACACCCCCAACCATATTGGTTTCGTGTAAAATATCAAACCTTTCAAGAGTAGGTTGCAAGGTCGAGAGAGGGAAAATGTGCGATAGAAGGTCGGTCCCTGCAAGATATTTCACCATCTCTTCTCCCCCCATCTCCCAATCTAATTATGATGTAAAAGCCTTGGTTTCTCCTAAAAGTAAAAGGGATTGTAAGTCTAATAAGGAGAAAACCAATCTTAAAATAGTTGTTGGTCTTCAAATGAACCTCAAATCTGTTTCTAAAAATTTGGATGGTATACCTACTACAGGGACATCTCTTCAAGTTTTACAATTTGATTTGACTGTGGGGTGTAAAGCCTCATAAAGGAATATGTGACTAAGGAGAGACATTATCTCTCCTGGAGCCCAATGAGGGTCCTTTCTTGGAATGTTAGGTGCTTAAATGCCCCTAACAAAAGGCACCTAATCAAGCGCCAACTAATGGGAACCTTCTTAGAATAGTTTAAGTTATTCTAGAAAGAATTAGTATTTAAGTTGCAATTGTAAAAGTAACTCTTGAAGTAATTTAAGTTTGTTTTAAAGGCAAATAGTATTAGTTGATTTTATATTTAGTAAGGTTAATTAAGGAAATAAGTTTAGTTAAGTAATTTTCAATCCATTAATATAATTTATTTTCAACATTTAGTATTGGATAAATCTATGTTCAAAATATTTTGTTTATGTTTCATTTCGGTAATTAGTATTAGTTTAACTTTTAAGAGTAATTGTTTTTAAATAGTTCAAGTAACGAAATAAGTATTTATTTAAGTTATATTACAATGGTACTTTTTGAAATATTTCAAATAGCTTAAGTTTATTTCCAAAGGAAATAAGTATTTTATTTAAGTCATATTTGCAAAAGTAATTCTCAAAGTACTTCAAATAGTTTAAGTTTATTCAAGTAATATTTGCAAGTGATTCTTGAAGTGTTTCAAATAGTTTAAGTTATTTGTAAAGATAAGTAGTATTAGTTAACTTCATAATTAGCATATGGTTAATTTAGGAAATAATTGTTTTAGAGAGGCAAATCTTCAAATAATTAGTATAGTTACTTTTCAAGTAATTAGTATTAGATAAGTTTGCTTTCAAGAATTAACATATGTTTTATTTGAGTAATTAGTTAAAGTTAAATTGGGGATGACCCCGCAACGCAGCGGTAAGCTGCGAACCTTCCACATGGGAGGTCTTGGGTTCGAGTTTGCTCGAGCCCGTGTGCCTAACATAGGAAAGAATGGAGGACAAAACTGGCAACAGATGTAGTTGGTGTTGAGTGGATAGTAGACCGAAAGTTATGACTGAGTTGCAAGCGTCAGAGGGTGGCATGGAGAATCCACAGGCGGAGGTGTGTGGTGAAAGGAAGATTGACGAAGGAGAGCCAGGGAGACGGGAGGAAGGGAGACGGGAGAAAAAGGATGATGAGAGAGGAGAATGGAGGAAGGGAGAGGCAGATGGGAGAGAGGAGAATGGAGGAAGGGAGAGGCAGACGGGAGAGAGGAGAACGGAGGAAGGGAGAGGGAGACGGGAGAAAGGATTACGAGAGACAGGAGAACGGGAGAAGAAGAATGGACGAGGAGAAAGGGAGAACGGAGGAAGGCAAAGGCAGACAGAGGAAGGGAGATGAGGAGAAAGGAGAACGGAGGCAGGAGGACAGGAAGGAAAAAAAAAAAGAGAACGGAGGAAGAAGGACGGGCGAAAGGAGGAAAAAGATACACCTGCATGAGACAAAAAATTGGGGATGGGGCCCCCCATTGTGACCCCACTAGTTCATAGCTCCAGTCAAAAGCGTTCACCGATCAAAAATAAATAAAAATTAGTTAAAGTTAAACTTACTTTCTGTAATGTCCCCTTCTCAAACCTGATCTTTCTAGTGACCGTTGGCCTTTTCCTTGGGAACCCGAAGGCTAGTCGGAAGATAAATTAGGGTTTCCTATTTTTGAGGAGGTCATTGCTCAAAGATGATGGATTCAATGGCGGATCCTTTCTGGGTTTTCAGAGGGCTTCGCAGTGGTGTGTTCATCTCGGCATTCTGAGCATTTTTTGGGATTTACTATTTTTAGTAAATTCTATTTTTAGCAGCTTTCCAGTTGAGTTCAGCTCGGTTGACTTCCTGCTTCAGTTTGGTCAGATGTTTTGCTCAGTATTGGCTTCAGGGCACATTCGGAAGGATAAGTTAAGTCATTTAATTAAAAAGTCACGTTTTAATTATTATATTTTAACATTGACCCTTGGCCTAGAGTTAATGACTTAAGGTTGTTTTAAAAAGGTGATCTTTTGAGGGTGGCGCCTCATTAAGGAATATTTTAATTATTACTAAAGTCTGAGCAAGCTTTGTTGGGCGCATTTATTAAAGTATGATATTTATTTAAAATATCAAATCTAAAGCTTTGAAGGAAAAGTACGCCCATCCTTGAGGAGATTGGGTTTTGACCTAAAAGCGGATTTTAGGGTTTTGAGAAGTCAACTGGAGAATTATAAAAAGGAGTCTTGGAGCATCATTTGGTATCTTTTATCTACAGGAATGTTATGCTGCCGGATTGGCTTTGGGATTGCTTCGAGGAATGAAGGCCTCCTAGCTTGGGCATTGCTTCTCGCTTGAAAGACAGCGACTAGTGGTGATTTAGTCTAGTTTGTGAGTTACATTTAGTTTATGCATTGTAATCAGCTTATCGCATGGTTAGATCTGATTTGCATATTAGTGGTTTTCAGCATTTTGCATTATTTGTTACAGCAGATTCATGTTTTTATTCATAAATCAAAAAAGACAAAAGTATTGCATCTGGGTATTAACCCATTCCCCTTGTTAAGGCTAGGCGCCATCATTCTCTAATTTGCAGATTTTTTAGAGAAGTATTTAATTTAATAGAGCAGATTGCCTTCCTTCTTGCAGCCGTACCATTTGATTGCATTGGGTCTCGTGCATAATTAACTGTGGTTGTTTGGATCTGTTTCCTGTGTCTCATCTTAGGCGCCTCCATTGTTAGAGCTTATTGCATTTGGTTTCATGTTAATTGGGCAAGTTAAGAGAGAGATATGAGCAAAATAGTGAATTCCTTAGACTGCTGTTTTTAATTCAAGAGTGCAGATTTATCCAAAAATCAGAGTTGTAATTTTGAGCATCGAAAGGTCTATTGTTTTGGCTCTTCTAACCATACTAAGAAGAGATCTTTTGATGTAATGTTAAGCTCTCAAATTTCTATGATTTCAGCAGGCAGATGAACATCCTTTGTAAAACTGACAGTAGTACTGGCAGTCATTTCATTCTTGTTCAAATCTGATTGTAATTCTCAAATTCATTTAAGTTATTGTAATAGTTACAGCTCCGCCCTATGGTAGCTACTTTCCCAGCTTGGGTTAGCAAGCACATTCTGGGTGTCGAGTATTTCCAGTTTCAGCATTTATTTCAAGCATTTAATTCTGTAATCACTCCGTCATATGGTCGCCCCTCACTCCGCCTTGGATTGGGTAGCACATACTTGACGTTGAGTTCCTTTCTGTATTTAGAGTAGAGATCCTCTGACCAATGCTCGCCATCATCGGCGCCATTCTGGTTAGAGTTGTTTTCTTGCACGTTTTGGTTTATTCTCTAACCTTAACGGGTGCTCTGCTTTGTAATTTGTAAATTGAAAAAATGAAAAAATTGGCTCAGAATATTTCAGTGGTATCAGAGCCAAGATCCTGCCATCCTGTGACCAACAAGGTTTAGTTGTCAGTCGTATGATAGAGAAATCAGTTTCTACACCAGAGGTCAGAACGGAGTTCAACTCAGTTTAGAAGTGGCAGATAAACATGGCTAACAGAGAAGAGATAAAGTTGGAACAAACACTTTTTGAGACCGGGAATAGACTTGACAAAGAATGTAAGTCAAGGGAAGATGAAAGGAATAATCTTCAAATATTGGAACAATGTTTGAGACAGGTGAAGCAGTCACCTTCTGAAATGATGCAGTTGGCATTATCACCGGCATTTCACCTTTTAGTTCAGCCCTATTGGCTGGGACACCCAAATGAAGAAATCAACCTGCTGATTACTTCTTGCTTCATGGAGTTAACGAGAATAATGGTTCCCATGACACCCTATGATGATGAAACCATGAAAATCATTCTGAATATGATTGTAGAAAGTTTCCAAGATCTTGATGAAACTGGAAGCAATCTATTTGCTAGAAAGGTTGCTATCTTAAAAACATTTTCAGATCTCTGGGTAAGTAACTTGCTGTTTGCCTTGGAAATGCATGATCAGATTTATCACTTGTTCCATTACCTCTTCATATCCACTTGGAGTGAGCAAGAAGAGGATGTTATTGCAGCTGTGAAGAAAATCCTTATTCTCACCATTAATGAGTTAGATGAAATTCCACCAAATGTCCAATCTCTCCTCTTGGACACATATGAGTGTAAAAAAAAGGATTCTCCTATTACTGCTATGCTGATCAAGGAATTATTTAATCAATGTGAAGAGAAATTGAAGCCACTTTTGGAGAAGTCTGAACAAGATGCAAGAATATTTAGTGATCCTGATGATATAGATAATTCCAAAGAGTCTATACAAGGTCATATTGAAGATTTGGTAAAGAATGATTCTCTTCATGTTGCTGGCTCAACTTTTGAAGAAGTTCCACATGAAGAAATCAGTGACATACTTCCTCATGGTGAAGATAATGACGGTGAAGTTTTCAAAACAGCAAGCAATGAAGATTTTTCACTTCATTATGATGGTGACTTTGGGCTTGAGCAGAAAACTCGGTCTTTGGAGAGAAATGTTTTTGACGATATCAGTTTGAGGGATTTGGGACTTGACTTATTCAAAGAGTCATCACTACAAAGGGAGCATGATAAGTTTTTTCCTGTTGATCATCTTAATCAACCCACTAGCATTTGGGATCCAGGTGTGTTGGCACCAACGTATGAAAGAGAACCTTTGTGGGACGAATTTCCCTTTGATCCTGATGAAGACCAAAGTTTCGTTTGCATCGCAAGCTATAAGGAGGGCACAAAAGGAAAAATTGTCTTTGATGAAGAAGCTTGCTCTGAAGAGTTCCATGGTGACCCTTTTGAGTTGGTTGTAGCCACCAAGGAGGATGTTGTTTCTTCTAAAACTTTCAGAACAACATTTGATGATTCTTCGTTCAAGTTAGGGGCTGCCATAGCCTTTGAACAAGAAGACCAAGTGGCTCTTGATGATGTAGAGTTTGAAGGTGTTACTAAACACAAATATGATTTTCCAATGCTTGAAGCTGATTGCAAACTTGGGGTCAAAGAATCTGTGAAGTATGATGTTTTTTTTTACAATGAGCACTCTCCACTAGTCAATGGCGAAGTTCATGAATGTTGGAGCAATAATGAAGGCAGCAAAGACAAGGGACAAGGTGCTGATTTTCAGTTGCAGCCTATCAGCAGTTCATCATCTTTGAATTCTCATGATTGGGACAAACAATTCAAGGTGTCCATTGACAAGGAAGTGCAAGCTTTATCCTTGTTTGATCACACACATAGCTTGGTTGAGGAATTGTACTGGAAGGCTCAGCTTGAAGAGAGACAAAGAGGAGTGAAAGATGAAGTTGCTCTTCCCAATCTGCAACTTATCAGAAACTCTTTGGTAACCTTGAAGTCCGAGTACATGCACTTGGTTGAAGATCGTGATTATGCCATTGAAGTTGCAAAGAAGACCATTTGTGCTTCTCAAGATAGAGTGAGAAAGATTGATGAACTTTCTCTGGAGCTTGGATCAACAAGAGCTACGCTAGAAGAAACTCAAATGGCATTAATGGAAATAGAAAATCAGTTTGCTGATTTCAAAATTTTCACAAAGCAAGAGAATGCACATAAAGCCGAAGAAATCAAGCAAGTTTTTTGTGAGCTTGATAGTCTTCGAGAAGAGTTTGAACTTGAAGGTTTCACTAGAAGGACTGAAGTTACAAGTGCAGATTTAGATCAGCAAGATGGATGGAATAACTTTTCAAATTTTGACAATTCTCTCTTTGAAGAAGGTGATGAAGGAGATTATGGCAATCCTCTCTATGTGATGGAAGATGAAACAAAGAATGAGACTGAGTATGGTTTCCAGTGCTTGGATGCTTTGATCTCATCCATGTGGATGTGCCACGTTTGCTGATTAGTCATGAATGCATAAGTGGGTTTGAGGATGGAGGTTCTACATGGGAGGTGACGAAGCAAGGTAATTTCAACATCTATGACATCAAGGTGTTGATGAGACAAGTCTTGGTGGCTGTTGGTAACTTCATTACAGCAGCAACGAGTGAAGATTTCAGACCTACTACTCAGGGGAAATGGGAAAAAGGTGAACTAGACTTTGGTGGGTGCACTCTTGACAATCCATCCCTTGGGTGGAATGATGTTTGGAATCATATTGATCAGTTTTGGGAGCTGAATTTGAAGCCACTCTATGTTTCATACTCCCTTAATGTGGAAGCTTTCATGGTTAAGCTTCAAGGATTTACTAGATGGGGCATCAGTTTCGTGAGAAGGCACTTGGTTCTCACTAGCACTTGGGAATGTGTAGAGATTTCTTTTCAGTGTGTTGAAAATCACTTTCAGTTGGGTATCCATGCTGGGGATTCTCAACTTGGGTTGTTAAAATTTATTATTTATGGAAAAGACTTTTGGAGGGATAAGGATCAAATTTCTAGATTTGTTGATGTTGTTCCCTTCTTTTCCAGCTACTTGATGGTTCCGTTTGTTCATCAACAAATGGATTGGAGAGAAATTTTGATTATGGGTTGGAGAGATCAACGATCGGTAGTTCTTGGAAGTGACTTTCAGCTCAGACAAGGGCAGATTTTGAGACACGAGCTTGCTGGTTGGTGGCAGACCAGCCACCTTACTTATGGGGTTACTTTCATTCAGGAGAGTTGGTTCCTCACTCCTGATCAAAGAGATGGTAGTTCTCTCATGGAGATGAATCTAGTGTGTTTTCCAACCACCTTGGAGGTGTCACTTTGCAGCTCGATGGTCATCTCACATGCTCACGCTTGGGATTTGGAGTGGTGTTGTTGTTTTCCCTTGGGTAGGACTCGAGAATCAGATTGCACTGCGCTGATCCTAGTCTTGATCAGCAGTAATTATTTGTTCCTTCACACTTTTCCTACCCTCCAAATTCATCTTATGATGGTTGATGATGTAAACTTTGACAGTTTACTCTCAGTATTGATTCATGACAGCAGTAGCTCACATGCTTTGGTTCACCATTCGGAGACTCATGGGGTTGGAACTATGATTGTTTTCTGTAGTCTTCATGGTTGTGCCAGTATAATTCAGATGAGGCATGGTAGCTTTATGCGGAGACATGGGTATGAGTTTGTGGAGCTCTTGCAAAGGAATGCTTCCCTCCTTGCAAGAAGATTTGTAGAGGTCACACTTGCAGGCATGGTCCCGTTTGTTACCATGTGGAGGTATGGGAGGAGTTCGATTTTGATTTGAATAGTCTATCTCTCCTATTGCTTAGAATGGTGATTGACAGTAGTATGGTTGATACTGTTAATTCGGGGGATCGTGGACATGAGATGTTGCATGATTTTGATTTCCTTCCTTTAAGATCTTTCAGTTTGAGAATCATAGATGGTAACACTTTGGAGTTACAAGGGGAGTCAGTGCAGCATTGGCATGATATTTTCATTAATGTGATCAGAGTGGTGCAACATCGGCATGGTGGGTTTTTCCTGAGACGCATTTGGGAACCAGGGATCATACTTGTTGCGTATGGATTAATCTTCAAATTTCTGGAGTTGTGGTGGTATTGCTTGAGGACAAGCAATTTTGGGAAGGGCAGATTGTAATGTCCCCTTCTCAAACCTGATCTTTCTAGTGACCGTTGGCCTTTTCCTTGGGAACCCAAAGGCTAGTCGGAAGATAAATTAGGGTTTCCTATTTTTGAGGAGGTCATTGCTCAAAGATGATGGATTCAATGGCGGATCCTTTCTGGGTTTTCAGAGGGCTTCGCAGTGGTGTGTTCATCTCGGCATTCTGAGCATTTTTTGGGATTTACTATTTTTAGTAAATTCTATTTTTAGCAGCTTTCCAGTTGAGTTCAGCTCGGTTGACTTCCTGCTTCAGTTTGGTCAGATGTTTTGCTCAGTATTGGCTTCAGGGCACATTCGGAAGGATAAGTTAAGTCATTTAATTAAAAAGTCACGTTTTAATTATTATATTTTAACGTTGACCCTTGGCCTAGAGTTAATGACTTAAGGTTGTTTTAAAAAGGTGATCTTTTGAGGGTGGCGCCTCATTAAGGAATATTTTAATTATTACTAAAGTCTGAGCAAGCTTTGTTGGGCACATTTATTAAAGTATGATATTTATTTAAAATATCAAATCTAAAGCTTTGAAGGAAAAGTACGCCCATCCTTGAGGAGATTGGGTTTTTGACCTAAAAGCGGATTTTAGGGTTTTGAGAAATCAACTGGAGAATTATAAAAAGGAGTCTTGGAGCATCATTTGGTATCTTTTATCTACAGGAATGTTATGCTGCCGGATTGGCTTTGGGATTGCTTCGAGGAATGAAGGCCTCCTAGCTTGGGCATTGCTTCTCACTTGAAAGACAGTGACTAGTGGTGATTTAGTCTAGTTTGTGAGTTACATTTAGTTTATGCATTGTAATCAGCTTATCGCATGGTTAGATCTGATTTTCATATTAGTGGTTTTCAGCATTTTGCATTATTTGTTACAACAAATTCATGTTTTTATTCATAAATCAAAAAAGACAAAAGTATTACATCTGGGTATTAACCCATTCCCCTTGTTAAGGTTAGGCACCATCATTCTCTAATTTGCAGATTTTTTAGAGAAGTATTTAATTTAATAGAACAGATTGCCTTCCTTCTTGCAGCCGTACCATTTGATTGCATTGGGTCTCGTGCATAATTAACTATGGTTGTTTGGATCTGTTTCCTGTGTCTCATCTTAGGCGCCTCCATTGTTAGAGCTTATTGCATTTGGTTTCATGTTAATTGGGCAAGATAAGAGAGAGATATGAGCAAAATAGTGAATTCCTTATACTGCTGTTTTTAATTCAAGAGTGCAGATTTATCCAAAAATCAGAGTTGTAATTTTGAGCATCGAAAGGTCTATTGTTTTGGCTCTTCTAACCATACTAAGAAGATATCTTTTGATGTAATGTTAAGCTCTCAAATTTCTATGATTTCAGCAGGCAGATGAACATCCTTTGTAAAACTGACAGTAGTACTGGCAGTCATTTCATTCTTGTTCAAATCTGATTGTAATTCTCAAATTCATTTAAGTTATTGTAATAGTTACAGCTCCGCCCTATGGTAGCTACTTTCCCAGCTTGGGTTAGCAAGCACATTCTGGGTGTCAAGTATTTCCAGTTTCAGCATTTATTTCAAGCATTTAACTCTATAATCACTCCGTCATATGGTCGCCCCTCACTCCGCCTTGGATTGGGTAGCACATACTTGACGTTGAGTTCCTTTCTGTATTTAGAGTAGAGATCCTCTGACCAATGCTCGCCATCATCGGCGCCATTCTGGTTAGAGTTGTTTTCTTGCACGTTTTGGTTTATTCTCTAACCTTAACGGGTGCTCTGCTTTGTAATTTGTAAATTGAAAAAACGAAAAAATTGGCTCGGAATATTTCACTTTCAAAAGTAAATTGTTTTTTTTAAAGGGAAATTAGAATTAGATAAGTTTATTTATATTTACAAAAATTTACTTATAGCATTTATTTTCATGCAATTAGTATGATTCTTGCTTTATTTTCATGCTTGAGCTACTACATCTATAGCCTAACACAGCTACAACAATGGCATTTGTGGCATCGTCCCTTTAAATCATCAAGGGGAAATAAGGGACACCATGTTAATAAAATCCAAGAGACGAGTAATCTCTCTTGGATTGATAATCTAAAAAGATTAATCTAATGAACTCAAATCTGTTAGTTCAAACTTAACAAACCTTCTTATAATATTTGGTAGAATTTTATTTATTCATTCATGTTATTTATATTTTATTGGATATTTAATCATGGAATGGAAATGTAGTTCAACGGTTTCAAGGATGACGTTATTTTAGGACTAGGAATTAGTTGTTTTAGGAAACAAGTAATAGTCATGGAGACCATTTACTTATTTTTATTGCTTCCCTTCATGGGTAGCACTCGCAAAGGAATTATCTAGGGAAAAGAGGCCCTAGAAAGGGCTTCATACCCACATAACAGTTCACGTCAAACTTGATTAGAAAACAAAACTGCATATTTTATGTCTTGATCACATTTGGAAGCAGGATATGTAGGCAGTTTGGGAAATTAAGGATGCTCCCAGTACCTCAGGCATTCGGGGATGGGGCTTAGGGAAAGTTTATGATAATGATAAATTAAAATATAATTTAATAATTCAAGAGACTTGTTTGGTCAAAAGGGGAAAAAAATATCTAACATAAAGATAAGATAAAATACATTCTTTGTATACTCGGAAGGAATCCCAAATGGATTCGCTTGACTCCTTGAGGCCTTAGGCCGAATTCCAAAGCAAGACTCAAGCCACATATTTTTTTTTACATAATCCTAAAGATGATGACCTTGGTGCACTTCTAAGAGGAGTGTAGTCTTTAGTGAGTGACTCAAGACCCGGATGGTCCCAATGAGTCTAAGTCTCTAGCTAGAGCACATTCCTATCCTTTATGGATAGATGTCTACCATGTTTGAGTAGATGCCTATCCCAGATGGATAGATGAATTCTTGTCCCATATAGACAAATTCCTAACTCATATGGTTGGATACCTGTCCTAGATGGATGGATGCCTATCCTGTATGGATAGAAATACTTGAGTATACAAGTGAACGAACACATAATAAGATAATAATCAAGAGAAAAAATATAATGGTAGTTTTTGGGTTAATAGATTGGGTCTTTACATCTTGCATGATTTTCCTTCATTCTCTCATTCCTTCAACTTATTCTTGCAATCTCTCATTCTAGCTCTCACTATCTCATTCCCATTCTCTTCTACACCATTGTTCTTGCAAGTTCTATTGCTCTTGGCTCTTTACATTAATTTCTTAGCTTCTACATTGACATATAGGTTCTCTATCATCCTGTTTAGAGTGTTGTGTGCTCTCCTTCGACATCACAAGCTTGCTAAAGGGAGGGTAATTACACTCTTTGCATTGTCATCTTTATTTTAGTAGTATATTGATATTCTAACGTGTGCATCTTCTTTATTTTTTCTATCTATTTGTCTATTGTTTATTTTATTTCTATCTTTCTATCTAGTTGTCCATGGAGGTAGAAACATCAAAACAGGGGTTTGACCAAGGCAAGCCCTAAAACAATCCCAATATTTTTCTTTGTTTTTGTGTGTGCAAATTGTTCATTTGGAGCATTGGAATTTGACCTCTTGTGAGTTTGATCTCTTCTCTTTTTCTTTGTCATTTCCATTTTGTTTCATTTAAATCCTTGCATGTTATTTTTTTGTTGTTATTTATGTCATTTTTAGTATTTTGTTACTTTAGTTGAACATTCAAATTCTAGTTCATGAATAGATAGTAGACTCATGTTTTTGTTTGCAATTTTTGTTCTCGAATCATATGATACCACAGTGTGTCGTGAGGATATCTATGCATCGTTCTCTTGTCCTTCCTCGGAAGTCTACTCTTTCAGTCCCTGAAGTCCTTTTTCCAAAATCTATCCTAAACATAAAATACAATAAAAAATTCTTGTATTTCCACCTTTGTCACTTGAGCTTTGCCTTTGAGGTAGTTAAGGACAATTTTCTCCCTATAGACTCTTCTTTGTCCTAGAGACTTGGGAGTAGAAAATCTCCTCATCTACAGTGAATTTCTTAAAATTTGCATTGATAAAAATTTCTTAAAGCTTATTTTGTATATTAATTAATATGAGTTTAAAAACCCTTGAAAAATTAAGTAAAAATTTCCAAAATCAAAGAGATGTTTGCTTACCAAAATGACCTCCAAAATTGAAAAAATTGCCTTGCCTTCACAACGCCATAGATCATACTTTGATACCACTTGTAATGGAATACATTACTCAAGAGAGAATATAATATGATATATGATATAATAACTTAATTATAATAATAGATAATAACAAGTCACTTCAAGGGGGTAAACCTCCAAATATCTCTAATGACAACATAATTCATAATATTTAATGATAATAAGTGTACCACTATCTCCTATATATACCCACTTATGTCATGGCTACCACCCATGCCAACCTAGATAATTAATTATAACTCGTAGGATGACCTACCTATCTAATACTATACTAATGATTATATAACTTAATTAGGAGTTAAGGTAAGCACAAGTCAACTAATCATAACCCTAAGCACATATATGATTAAGATTATGTAGCAATTTGTACAAAGATGATTTACTTATTAATTCATTCATATAAAATGTTCATGACCTTCAATAACTTGCTATTCTTTCCACCACTTCACAACCTCTTACATCCACATATCATCACCATAGTTCTCTCTAGAAATTATTACTTCACCCCTTTTATGGGGTTTTAGGTCCCCATGTTTGAAATGTAAAATGACAAAGGTGATCCTAAGCCTCACATTTTTTCCTTTACTACTCTATTTAGTTATTTCCTCTTTCAAGAAAGGATGCTAGAAAAGATATACCCCCATTTTCTCAAGAATGTGGAGATTGAAAAATTTTCTCTCTTCTTGATTACTCCATTTCTTATTTTGATCAAATTGTTAATCAACTTCACTAATGATTTTAGGCTAGCATTGTCCCCTAAGTTTCCTTTGCTAATTTGGCTCCCTATAGACAAGGGCTTAATGAAAATATGACTAATTTCGTTAATTGATATTGGTCCCTCTTCTTGCAGATGCCTTATGCTTTCCTTGATTCTAATCTACAAAGGTTTTTCATAGGAAAGATTCAGCCTTTGATTAGGGATGAGGTTATCTATATAATGTATCCTTCATTTAAAAACATATGCACAATCTTATGTAACTATCAATAGAGTGTCAAACAATTTGAGGCTTCCACATTGACTCCTACTATGTACTTTGGGCCTTCTAAATCATATAGTAGAATTTTTCAAAAGAACAATTTCTTAAGAATGTCACTTTTGTTGTCATGAATAACATTGCTACTACATAATCCTCTTTTATGATGGTAGCATTAACAACACAAATATAAAGAAACAATCATGTCACCCCCCTTAACAAACCACTTCATTTTGTCTTTCAACAACTTTGAATAAATAACATGATCTAGCTTCCACTCATTCCTCCTCTTGATAAAAAAATTATTCCACATTCTTATGACCTAAAGGAATTTTTTCAATTCCATAAAATACCTGGATACAATGCATAAATATATTTGCATATTAACCATATCATTCAAGATATGGTAAAATTTAATTAAATATAGGTACCTATTGTGACATAGAGAATAAATATGTTGCTTTGCCTAACCAAAAATTAAATATATACGTAAATTCATTCCTCTAATTTCATTGATCATGAAATCAACACTTATTAATGAACCTCCTTTGTCATCCCACCTATAGTATTGGATTGCCACTCTTCTTCCAATCTCTCTTGAATGAAAAGTATTGTAGACCTTTCACCTTGAGCATCTCAGGATGAATTGGCTCTTAATCCCACTATCTTTTTTTCTTTAGCGATTATACTTATTAAAATATATGATGAATCCCTCTACATTCCCATCTTCGTAAACCAAAAAATCAGTTGTGATGCTATAGTTGATCTAGTGAGCATGATGAATATGGTGAGTGATGAATTATTATATGTTAACTAGATGTATCAAGATGAATACAATTTGTTTAACATCTCATTGTGCAAACATGATGGTATTTCTATTTCTTCTATGGGTACAATTACTCTTTCCATATACAATGGACCAAAGATCATGTATGTACCACCTTTATAATTATTCCCCCATCAGATCACTTTTACATATTTTTGTGTATTCTATGGTCCATATTGATTAGATATATTCTATTTATTTTGCATAAGTTTGTGATGTTCCCTTATAACACATAGATACATTTCATTGTAAGGAAGCTAAGGTAGCAAAACAAATTCCTATACTAATCTTGAGAGAAAGGTTATACAAAAAAAATTAGATATGAACAATTACATAAACTTAAATAGAGATAAACATAAACAATATTCATACCATAACACAGTGATTTACATGGGGAAAACCCTTTCAAGATAAAAATCCCACTCCAAAATCCATCCAATATATTATTCAAAAATCAACAAGATTACAATTTACTTGTAGAGAAATATTTCTCACAAGAGTATTACCAACCAAAGATCTAGAGGAAACACAAAAGATATAAGATTCTTACACACAACTCTATCTCATGCACCTAATATATAGGAAATAAAATACATGAAATTGTCATACAATATTATAAAACTGTTGTCACCTAGAATTGCACCCTGTGCAAAGTTTACAAAAAATTGAGCATTCTAGAGCAACATGGGATCATCTTGAAGCTGTGGGTCACCTATAACTGAAATGAACCTCTAGAGAAGTTCGGCTTCCTTTGGGTATCACCTAAACTATTGTTTCTTTGAGGGGAAAGAGGGAAGAGATGCATAAATTAAAGAACTACACTAGGGTGATGCACCGAACTGATAAAAAATCATGAAATGAACACAAGGAGAACATACACATGAAAGCCTAATTGCTATTCTCAAAAAAACCCCTTTCAGATTTAATGCTTTAGTCCTAACAGGTTTGATCTACATACACATCTCAGGAAGGAGAGATTAATTTCACAACTCTAAGATATGAATACAAAATTATAAAACAAAGTTAAAGACTTGCATGTTCAAAAGAAAGATACGGAAATGAGAATTAAAACAAGCATGAACACAAGCTTCCAAGGTAAACTCTATGTTGTATTCAAGATTCTAGCTGAGTTACAGAAACATACATTAATTGAGAAAGGATTGATAAAAAAATCACTAACTCCCTTGAATGCATAATCGGAACTATTTACAAAAAGGAAAAAAATGCCTTATATACAGACTGTATGTTGACCCCTTAGGGCTTACAAAAATATCCCAGTTCAAAAAAGATCTATCTCGAATCTTTGATGAATTAAATGCAGAAGCCTATGTGTCCCTGTTGTTGGTGTCGGTGTGAAGAACCGTTCTTGGAGAAGCCTTCTCCTGATCTTTTTGTAGGATTAATTCTTCTGATCCATCATGTCCAACTATCGAGTCCCCTGTTGAAGAGCCACATTGAATGCCCCCCTGAGCTCAAAATAGATATATGTTGTATTCGTGTTGCATTTGTCCTGCATTGGCATTCCACGTTCTGATCAAACTGCCACGGCTTGCCTTAAATCCCTCTGGTTAGTCGAGCACCTTCCACGCGGGCCCTGCAGCTGGTCAAAAGTCCTTTTGAATAGAATTGCATCTTGGAAAGACACTGAAAGTGTCTTGTTGATGTGATTATGTGTCTCTACAGCTTTAGAAATCATGTTGATACCACCAAAACCATCAGCAAGACAAACGGATTAGGTTAGAAGTCCCAGCAAGCACCATTGAGTCACACTGATATCCTTTTCATTCGGTACATCCATCGTTGTCGGCTAAAGATTATATGTTCGGGAAGACCTAACAAGCCCTCCATCTCTCAGCGAGCATGTACGCAATCAGTATGACTCTTGGCAATGACCTCTCGTCGAGCTCATTTTGTTTTCCCACGAGCTTACTCTTCTCCTCCGGGCTCAAGCTCCTTTGGCTTTTGGTGAGACATTGGTCTGTCGACCGGACTTCATACTGAGTGCCTCTCCATTCTTTTCTGAGTTGTTCACTTTACTGTTGGCGAGACAACACGGAGTCAGGGAGACCTCCTATCAAACTCAGAAGACTATGCCGAAGTATATAACCTTCGGCGAGACTCCAGACAGTCGCCAGAACCCCATGGTGAAAGTCCCAACTCTTAGCGGTACCAAATGTTTTGTTGGTGGGAACCCTACTTGTTTGCTTCAGCCTTCAAGACCCCTTGGTCAGGGAGACCCTCTCTAGTTGGCATGAGGTTGTGCCAACGACACTTATCCCGGCAAGGCCTCACTTCATCTGTCGGCAAGAGCCTATTGGTGTCACCCCAAAAGCATTACACTCCATCGAGATGTTCCCTTGAGCTCAGGGAGAGCTTTCTTGGTTGGCAAGACATCCTACCGACTGAGCCCTCATTCTATCTAAGCTCTTCTTTACCTTCATTGAGACTCCCACCAAACTCCTACATTCTTTCTGAGCCCTTCTCCCCCTTCGGCAAGACATCTGATGTCGGTGGAACATTTCGGCGAAGTCCCTTAGTTACACTGAGGTTCTTTTGTGTCGGCAGGACTCCTGCCGAAGACAACTGCATCGAGGTCCATTCTTTTCTTTCGGCAAGACTTTTGTCCTCACCAAGACCTCTTGGTGAAGCCCCTCACTTTTTCCAAAAGAATCTCTCGCTCTGAGACTCTTCACACGTCGGTGAGACATGGAACCTTTGTTGGGACTTCTCACCGAGCGTTGTAGGTCTCCCCAAAGCTCGTGGTTGCCGAGAGTCTCGACGAATGACGATTGAATGGCCTATCGACCAAGGAAATCCACACAGTAAGAGGTCATACTAAACCCTTTTCGTTATAGCAATAGGCTCTGCAAGCTCGTTTGGCATGACATAAACTAGGTCTCAATGACCTACTCAGGATGGAATAAATCAAATATTCAGTCGGCCAGACAATAGGAGAGTCCTGCCGACTCTCTCCTTGGATGATTTTCATACTAAATCTTCCTAGGGAGGATTCTCCCACTGAGTTCCCCATGACCTAGCAACAGGTGCAGAGTCTTTTCCCTTATGTGAATGTCCCACTGGCCTCCTCGAACCTCTATCACAAGAATTGTTGCCTAAATTTTCACCCTTAGGATCAATCAGGCATAATACTATTGTCACCTAGAATTGCACCCTGTGCAAAGTTTACAAAAAATTGAGCATTCTAGAGCAGCATGGGATCATCTTGAGGCTATGGGTCACCTATAACTAAAATGAACCTCCGGAGAGGCCGGCTTCCTTTGGGTATCACCTAAACTATTGTTTATTTGAGGGGAAAGAGGGAAGAGATGCATAAATTAAAGAACTACACTAGGGTGATACACCGAACTAATAAGAAATCACGAAATGAACACACAGAGAACATACACATGAAAGCATAATTGCTATTCTCAGAACAACCCCTTTCAGATTCAATGCTTTAGTCCTAACAGGTTTGATCTACATACACATCTCAAGAAGGAAAGATTAATTTTACAACTCTAAGATATGAATACATAATTATAAAACACAGTTAAAGACTTGCATGTTCAAAAGAAAGATACAGAAATGAGAATCAATACAAGCATGAACACAAGCTTCTAAGGTAAAATTTGTGTTGTATTCAGGATTCCAGCTAAGTTACAGAAACATACATTAATTGAGAAAGGATTGATAAAAAAATCACTAACTCCCTTGAATGCATAATCGGAACTATTTACAAAAAGGCAAAAAATTCCTTATATGTACAGACTGTATGTTGGCCCCTTAGGGCTTACAAAAATATCCCAGTTCAGAAAAAGATATATCTCAGATTTTTGATGAATTAAATGTAGAATTCTGTGTGTACCTGTTGTTGGTGTCAGTGTGAAGAACCGTTCTTAGAGAAGCCTTCTCCTGATCTTTTTGTAGCATTAATTCTTCTGATCCATCGTGTCTAGCTACCGAGTCCCCTATTGAAGAGTCGCATTGAATGCCCCCTAGCTCAGAATAGATATATGTTGTATTCATGTTGTATTCGTCCCATGTTGGCATTCCACGTTCTGATCAGACTGCCACGGCTCACCTCAAATCCCTTTGGTTAGTTGAGCACCTTCCACGCAGGCCCTACAGCTGGTCAAAAGTCCTTTTCAATGGAATTGCATCTTGGCAAGACACTGAAAGTGTCTTGCCGATGCGATTATGTGTCTCTGCAACTTTAGAAGTCATGTTGATATCACCAAAACCATCAGAAAGACAAACAGATTTGGTTAGAAGTCCCAGCGAGCACCATTGAGTCACACCGATATCCTTTTCATTTGGTACATCCATCGCTGTCGGCCAGAGATTATCTGTTCAAGAAGACCTCCTAATGAGCCCTCCATCTCTCAGCGAGCATGTATGTAGCTGGTATGACTCTTGGTGATGACCTCTCGTCGATCTCATTTTGTTTGCCCCCGAGCTTACTCTTCTCCTCCGGGCTCGAGCTCCTTTGGCTTTCGGTGAGACATTGGTCTATCGATCGGACTTCATACCAAGCGCCTCTCCATTCTCTGTCAAGCTATTCACTTTACTATTAGCGAGACAACACCGAGTTGGGGAGACCTCCTATCAAACTCAGAAGACTATGTCGAAGTATATAACCTTCGGCGAGACTACAGACAGTCACCAGGACCCCATGGCAAAAGCCCCAACTCTTAGCGATACCAGATGTTTTATTGGTGGGACCCCTACTTGTTTGCTTCAGCCTTCAAGACGCCTTGGTCAGGGAGACCCTCTCTGGTCAGCATGAGGTTGTGCCGACAGCACTTATCCCAGTGAGGCCTCACTTCATCTATCGGCAAGAGCCTATTGGTGTCACCCTGAAAGCATTACACTCCACCGGGATGTTCCCTTGAGCTCAAGGAGAGCTTGCTCAGTCGGCAAGACATCCTGCTGACTGAGCCCTCATTCTGTCTGAGCTCTTCTTTACCTTCGTTGAGACTCTCGCTAAACTCATGCATTCTTTCTGAGCCCTTCTCCCCCTTTGGAAAGACATCTGATGTCGGTGGGACATTTTGGCGAAGTCCCTTAGTTACACCAAGGTTCTTTTGTGTCGATGGGACTCCTGCCGAAGACAACTGCATCAAGGTCCATCCTTTCCTTTCAGCAAGACTTTCGTCCTCACCAAGACCTCCCGGCGAAGCCCCTCACTTTTTTCGAAAGCATCTCTCGCTCCGAGACTCTTCACACGTCAGCGAGACATGGAACCTTCGCTGGGACTTCTCACCAAGTGCTGTAGGTCTCCTCGAAGCCCGTGGTTGCCGAGAGTCTCGGCGAATGACAATTGAATGGCCTATCGGCCAAGGAAATCCAT